>CAUYSK010033323.1:0-21500 GCA_963575035.1 Avahi laniger
CAGAAAGTGGAGAACAATAAATATTTGACTAATAGCACTAGTAACAACGAGAATGTTCCATTCATCAAAGCTCCAGTTGTATTTAGGGCGATTTTATCACTTTAAGAAAATATTTTTACCATAGTGAGATTTGTCAAACCATGCATGAGAAATGGTCAGGTAGATAGGATAATTCTCAAACTCAATTCCTGACTTGAGCTCACATTTGTATAGCTGTTTCAGATAAGCGTCACTGACAATCATCTCTGTACTTCATATAAACCAATTTTTCCAAGCTCTATCCTTTGTCCCAAATTCAGCCTTCTAGATTCTGCTCAACTACATTCTAAATGTATGCCTTTTAACCTGTACTTCTGCTACCTAAAAAACTTTCTCCTTATATAGCAAATTTAAATTTCTAAGTGAAAGAATTTAATAAGTTCAATTTAGGCATTCCATTTACATTATTTAGAAAGAATATTATTTTTAAGAATATGTTTCCATTAGCTGCTCTCCAATATATATCTTGATATATACCCTGGTTATTTTGAGCCTCATGACCTGCCCTGATCTAACCAGCTATAGCTAAGAGGGTCATATGAAATAGAGTGTAGATCTCTGCAATTAAAGTGTCACCCAAGACAGCTGGAGATCTGCTTATAAGGAGTCTGCAGCTAAAACATCCATCCTGGGATTTATTCTTATAATAAAGTCTTATTTGTAAACTGATAGAAACATTGCCAAGGGTGGTCTATTATAGCTAATATGTTATGTAGTAGGAAATTAAAGAAAATATGAGAACCACACAACTGAATCACAGTTGGGTTTTTTAACAGAATTTTTTTTAAAAAAAGAAATATGGAAGTCAGAGGGCTATAACAGAGTTTGCATTGCTTAGACCAGTGGTTCCTAAAATTTGGCCCCTGGACGAGCAACATTAGCGTCACCTTCTGGAGAATCTACTAGAAATGCTAATTCTAGGGCCTCACCACTAGATTTATTGGATCAGAAACTCTGGAAATGGGGCCTAGCAATCTGTGCTTTAATATACCTTCCAGCTTATTTTGACACATGATGAAGTTTGACAACCTCAGCCCTAGCAATACACTTCTCAAACTAATGAGCATTATGATCATCTGCCTGTTAAAATACAGATTCCGATTCAATAGGTCTGGGTGGGCCCTGAGTCTCCGCCTGTATAACAAGCTCCCAGGTGATGCCGATGCTACTGGGCTGTGAGCTACACTTTGAACTGCCAGCTCCTACAAAAACAGAGACCCCATTTTGTTATTTCTAGCTTTTGTTCAGAAGAAGTTGTTCCTTGGTATTGTTGGAAACGCATTTGCAGCAGAGAAACAGGATCTTCTAAAAAGGGCTTTTGCATCTTCTAGACCAGCATGTTGTTCTAATAAACTTTGGCTAATCCACTACCAACAACTTTCTGTGGATTCTCTAGTATCATTTTTTTTAAAAGTTACCTTGTTTAACTTTAAGTAGTCACCTCTTCACTGGAACCCGTGAAAGCCAAATCCTAACCTTCAAACTGATGACCACACCTTGGTGTTCTCCCCCACAGAAGAGACAACTGGTCACCCAGATTGCTAATGGAGTTCTGCTCCTGTGGGCAGCCCCCTGTTGCTCTGGCCTGCCAGACGCAATTACAGTCCCAGACCTCCATCTTCTTTCCTCCCCCACCTCTCACTTTTAGTACAAAATGCCTACAAAAAATAATGAGTTAGCTTAAATTGATCTTCTAATCTTCAAAGTTTTCTTCTCCTTCACATAAACTTCCTCTCTACTCTTTCCTTATATCAATTCTACTCAGTTCTCTCTATAGGGGTCCAGAGTGCCTTGCAGAAGTGCTCACCTACACCTGGTCCCATAATCAACCCTTTCGTTTTCAGGATCACCTTCAGAAATCCAGTTCCTTGAAAATTCTTCAGCATTCTGTGCTAAATTAGGGCTATTATGTAATATTGCGGTCCCCAACCCCTGACTGAAGCTTCATCTATATTTACAGCCACTCCCCAGGGCTCACATAACGGCATAAGCTCCACCTCCTGTCAGAGTAGCAGCATTAGATGCTCACAGGAGCACAAACCCTACTGTAAACTGTGCATGCGAGGGATCTACGTTGGGAGCTCTTTATGAGAATCTAATGCCTGGTGATCTGAGGTGGAGCTGAGGTTGTGATGCTAGCACTGGGGAAGAGCTGCAAATACAGATTATCATTAGCAGAGAGCTTTGACTGTGCAATAAATGGAATGCACCTGAATCATTCCCAAACCATCCCCACTCCCCGATCTGTGGAAAAATTGTCTTCCATGAAACTGGTCCCTGGCACCAAAAAGATTGGGGACCCCCTGATAATATATTCTCAGTGAAGTGATAGCAGTTGATAATAATTTATTATAATACCCCATTTAAAGATATTAATATTTTAATGTAAAAAAACCTGTAAAAGGCAACACAGTAGTTCTTGAAATTTGGTGATCATAAGAATTATTATACTTGGGATGCTTGTTGAAAAGTAGACGTTCAGGCACTGCCTCAAACTTGATCTACTGAAATCTCTGAGAGTGGGGCACAGTGTTTCTGAGTGGGGATTTTTTTCCTGACATTTCTTGGAAAATGTATCTGTTTTTCTCAATACTGAAAAAAAATTCATTCAAAAAATCAGGGACATAGGAAAAAGTATTGTAATTCTCCTGTAAGAATTAAAGCTTACCAATGGGCATGAAGTCAATGCTGGTTCCAAGAAATTTACTAACTCAAGTCAAGCAGGAGTAGGAAACAGTGATCCATGGAGCTGAAAGTTGATCAGAGACAGGAGGAGGTAGGAGAGAAGCAGCTCAGCAGTCAGGATGTCATTAGTCAGTCTTGCTTGTGGCTGTTGCCATATTTTGAGCATGCACTCATGGCCCTGTCTGTTGCTAAGAGCGAGTCATTCTTGAAATTAAAATAAATATTTATGTGCTTATACATATTTTATACAAATTCTAGGTGTCTAAAAATATAACAAGTTTTGAAAGCAAAATTAATCTTTCCCAACATGTGATTCATTGTACAGCTGTTACTCTTCCTATGAGATTCAGATATTTTGTTATTCTAATGCTACCCAATACGCTCTCTGGAATTTTCTGATATTAAAATATTCACTATAATAAATATTAATTCATGAAAATAATATTAATTTTAACCAAGAACAAAAACACGAGTAAAATCAGAGCAAGCAAAATATTTTTTCTCAGCAAAAAAGAAAATACCTTATATAAAACAGTGGGAACCCACCCTAATGCTCAACTTGACAATGCTTTTGGAGACCCTCTTAACAACTCAACCAAAATGAAAGAAAATTTTCTTCATCTTGAATATCAGTCAAGAAACAAACATCAAGAGTATCAGACATAGAAATGAATGCTTTGTATGTTTTCATTTTAAGAATAATTTTTAGACATTTAATGTTTGTACTAGTATCTCTTGGTTTTTAGTGATTTTTATGTGATGTTTATTTCTCTTTAATGTTCTCATATTTTAATGTTTTCTATTCTCAACATCTGTATCAGGCATAGAACAATTTTGTATGCTATCAAAATATGTAATCTTGCCACAACATATTGGTGGCAAGATTATATATTATAATAATAATAAACTATGCATTTATTATTCTATCTTTTTCATAGAAAACCACTGAAATTTTTAGTATAACCATGTCACAAAAAGATTCATTATTTATTATTATAATCACTTATTTAAAAACATGAATAAAACATTATGAAAAATACAAAATAATTTATAATTATGGAAAATCCAGTTTCTCATTCCCGAATCCCAGATCCTAGCAATTTGAAACTCCAGTGAGGCACAGGCATCTGCATCTTTTGTGAGTATCCCAGGTCATGCTAATGCAAATGTCCTCAGTGGGCGACCCTGCAAGCTACTGCTGTAACCCGATGGAGTCTATCTGAAGTCTTAGGCATTTTAGGGGAGTAGCTGGAAAGATTGGAGTTTGAGAGGTATTGCAGAGAAAGGCTTCCTGGTACTTGCAGCCATCCCTCAAATGACACCACAGAGATTGCGGCTACATCAGAGAGCTCAGATATGACATGAGGATAGTATTTGCTATTTCTATGGTTTATCATGATAATTGATATAAACGACACATCAAAGTATCTTCTTAAGACATGTCTGGCACATGCAAATTCTCTCCCTCCTTTCCCACCTTAACTATCTTATCCTTCCATGAACTCAGAGCTATTTGTAAATCACATTTTTTTAAAATTTTTTTTTATTACAGCATATTATGGAAGTACAAATGTTTAGGTTACGTATGTTGCCCTTGCCCCCTCGAGTCAGAGCTCCAAGCGTGTCCATCCCCTAGATGGTGTGCATCGCACTAATTATGTATGCATATACCCATCCACTCCTCCACCCTCCCACCTGCACGATGCCCGATAAATGTTATTCCTATATGTATACTTAGATGTTGGTCAGTGAAACCAGTTTGCTGGTGAGTACATGCGGTGTTTATTTTTCCATTCTTGGGATACTTCACTTAGTAGAATGGGTTCCAGCTCTATCCAGGAAAATACAAGAGGTGCTATATCACCGTTGTTTCTTATGTAAACCACATTTTTATGCCATTATCTCTCGGTAAATCATACTGTGCCTCTAAGGCATCAACGTAAGCCTGTGTGTTTGCAGGAGAATAACAATAATGCCCCCACCCGACAGTCAGCTGTGAGGTGAGTAACCAATGAGACTAGATCCTCTGGGTTGCTTTGCATCTGTTAGAATTCAGGTCACACCTTTGCTGTAAACACGGATGCTGCATTCTTTATAGCAGATGCCAGACTTTTCCAGATTCCTCAGGTGATGGCTCTCCAAGCTTGTGCTCTGAGAACTGCAGTCATAAACACAGAAAAGTGTGCCCATAAACAGTAATTTGGGACTCTGGTTTGCTTTATACTCTACATTAATTGACTTAACCAAATGATTTATGTTTATGTAAAGTGTAATTTCAAAAGGACATTAAAAAGAATCCAAGCTAATGCTTTAAATAAACTAACTTTACATGAAACATTGCATATCAAAAGACATTTTAATCTCACAATCTTATGTTTGTGAGTGTGTGAATTTTTCTATGCATAATTTATAAGAAAGTAAGCAGTGTAACGTTAACTCTCCGCTAAATTGTATTAATTACTGAATATTTTCTAATTAGAGGGGCAGTTAGATAGTCTCATGAAAAGGACTAAATACATATTTCCACATCCAATCAGTTAGTTTGCCTGGTTCTGAGAGCACTTCTTATCCCACAGACCTGAGTCACTGACATTTCAGATCATGCTACATCTTTAATTCCTAAACACATACTTACTAATATTTAAAAGTATTTAAACGTTTTACTCCGTTGGGAAGAATGAATCTCTGCAAATAATGGTTGTGTCTACCTGGAGCTTCCAAAGTAATAATTTGAGGTATCTGCATGTGGATTTATTTTCACAACTGAATATCCTAATTTCTCTCCTTTTAGGGAAAACAGAAGTTCATCCAACTTTTGAATCAGTGTGTCTGGGGCCCAGCCTATGCCTGCTGCTTAGGATGTGTTCAATAAGTACGTGATGAATGAAAGCATTCATGAGAGTCGGGTGCCTATATTCTTCTTTCATTAAGGTTCTGGGAAAGTGCTTATAAATTTCCTCCGCAACCCTTCTATTAATAGCATCTCATAGTACTGAACTGACTTGTTGGGGAAGTTTCTTCCTTGTGTATGAACACTGTGTTCCACAGTGAGGGAACATTCTCCTTGCTTTGGGTGTTGGACTTCTTTAGGCTCAAAATCACACACCCTTCAGTGTCTCCAATCAAGCCCAGAATGGAGAGATTAGATGCTGAAGTACAAATGAGTCAGCACTGGGCAGAGCTCTTATCCAGGGCATTGCTGAGGGCTGAGTTGAAATCCAACAGGAGCTGAGTCAACATGGGACAATTTTCATATATATATATTCAAAGTCACATTTATCAGGGAAGCAACTGGTAATCATATGTCGACTTTTTTTTCCCCACCGAAAAAATTATAGAATAATTTACATACAGTAAAACATACTATTTTTAGTAATGTTTATTAATAATTCTGCAAGTTTTGATAACGAAACTGTCATGTAATTACCACCACAATCAAAATATAGCACAATTTCTTCCCCACCCCAAATTCTCCTATGACCCTATGTTCAACTCCCCCACCAACTCCCAGTCCCTTACAACCCCTGATCTGTTTTATCTCCTTATACTTTTGCCTTTTAAAGGATATCATATAAATGTGATCAAAGCATGTAGACTTTGATTCTGGACTCTTTCACTTAGTATAATGCATTTAAGAATTATCCATGTCGTTGTGAGTATCAATTGTTTATACACTGCTGAGCGGTATTCTTTTGTATGAATGTACCAGATTTGTTTAAACATTTTCCAGCTGAAGGATATTAGAGTGGGTTTCAGTTTGATGCAACTATGAATTAAGTCACTATAAATATTTGTGCAGATATTTTTGTGTGAGCACAGGTTTTCATTTCACTTTGGTAAGTATCTAGGAGTATGATTGTTGGGTCTTATGGTAAGTGCATATTTAGCATTATGAATCTACCAGAGCATTTTCCAATATGTCTGTATAATTTTACATTCCCACCAGCAATTGAGGAGAGTCCCAGTTGTTTTGCTTCATAGCTGGCACTTGGTATTGTCAGTCTTAAATTTTAGATCTTTAAATATGTACAGAGTGTTATCTCCTTGTGGTTTTGGTTTTCATTTTCCTAATAACTTACGATGTCAAACATTTTTTCATGTTTTACATTTTTGTATCTTCTCTGGGAAAATGTCTTTCAATCTTTTCTCATTTTTTGTTGGGTGTTTGTTGTCTCATTACTGAGTTTCAAGAGTTTTTTAAGTATTCTGTATACAGGTCATT
Organism: Avahi laniger; assembly: GCA_963575035.1. Taxonomy (NCBI): domain Eukaryota; kingdom Metazoa; phylum Chordata; class Mammalia; order Primates; family Indriidae; genus Avahi; species Avahi laniger. Next base: position 6,947 of record CAUYSK010033323.1, read on the forward strand.
TCTTAGATATGAGATTTACAAATATATTCTCCTTTGAATGTATTTATTCATAAAATAAATCTGTGTCTTGTCTTTTCATTCTCTTAACAGTGTCATTTGAAAAGCAGAGGTTCTTAATTTTGATGAAATGCAATTACAATTTTTTCTTTTATGGATCATACTTTTAAAAAATCTCTGCCTAACCCAAGGTCACAAATGTTTTCTTTTATATTTTTTTCTAGAAATTTTGTGTTTTTAGAGTTTATATTTAGACCTATGATCCATTTTGAGCAAATCTTTGTATGGATTATTAGGTATGAATAAAGATTTTTTTTTTTTTGCGTACGGACAGCCAATTTTTCCAGCACCATTTGTTGAAAAGACAATCATTTCTTCATTGAATTCCCATTGTAATTCTGCCAAAAATCAAATAACTATACACACACACACACACACACACACACACACACACATATGGGTCTATTTCTGAAATCTCAATTCTATTCAATTCATTTGTCTACTTTATGCCAATACTGCTCTTGACTATTGTAGTAGCTAAATAGTAAGTCTTTAAATAAGTTAATGTGAGTTTTCCAAATCTATTCTCTTTCAGAATTGTTAAGGCCAATTTTGGTCCCTTGCATTTCTATATGAAACTTAGAATTACAAAAGGAGTATTTTATCATTCTCTTTTTGCTCAGAAATTTTCCAGCATGCACATTTAAAATAATTGGAAATTTCTAACACCAATACATCACAACTAAATCTGTTTATTGGTTATTAGTTTTACATTCCCTAACAGAGTTACTGATAACAGTGTATATCTGACTGGTTGATCTTGGTGGATCTTAAAATAAGGAGTAAGAATTCATGCAAAAACAATCCTGAAGCAGTCATGAATGAACATTTTTGTATTATTAAAGACTATTAGAACTAAAAGTATTATACTATGTCAATTAATGAGTGATTCTAAACATGTCACAGGAAGAGTTCCTCAGTTCTCACAATGATATTAAATCAATTTTTTTGTGTTGTCTTTGTCCTCTAGTATTTATATATACTCATATTGTCCTTGCTTGATAAAAAAATCTGATTTCTTCAAGTACTTATGTCATATAGAGAAACACAAGAATTGGCAGGTACTTTTCACACTCCTAACTACCTTACCTTGGACATGCATAAAAATATGAAAACAAGCATCAGCCGACTCAATTGACTTCCAGATTCATCATCTCATGGATGAAGAAATGCATCTGTTAATGGAAAAACAAAAAAACTCTGTAAAATAATTTAAAGAGATTTATTCTGAGCTGAGTATGTGTGACCATGGCCCAGAACACATACTTTCAAGAAGTCCTAAGAGAATGTGCCCACAGTAGTAGAGTAACAATTTGCTTATATAAATTCATGGAGACAGGAATCATGAGTAAGATCATATGTGTATACATGGAAGGCATACACTAGTTTGGCAAAAAAAGTTAGGACATCTAGAAGGGTAGAGTCTTATCTTGGCAAAGAATTTTTACCTAAATCAAGAAGAAATACTATTTTATTTAACACTGTTCTTATATTAATTTTCCTGTCAGTTTTCTCAGTGAAAGATGTTGAGTTTACTTATATACAGTCACTATGTTAATTAGAATCCTTGGTAGAGTAACTTTCTTCAACCATATCTTACTTCCTATGTCTTAGTCAATAAACTGTCTTAAAATATAATGTTCCAGAAGTTGTTTCCTTCAGATTTACTATCCTTAAGGTATTATATGTGAATATTTTTAAAAAGTCTCCACTAGGACAGATTAGGCATTTACTATGTTCCAAGTACTGTACTATGCCCTCAAGTTATAGGTAAATAAATAAATAAAATGGACCCATGCATGGAGTTGTTGACATTGTAGTAAATTACAAAATACCCAATTTGCATAACTTTCTAACTCAAATGAAAGCACTGTCTTAATAAGCATTACTTTTAGATTGTTGTCTCAGATTATGGAAATTATCCAAAGAAAAGTTTTTATGAGAGAAAAATTTGTATTTTCAAAGAAACAAGTTATACCAGTAAGAGTTTAAAACTTTTACCATACTCTGCCTAACCAATCACGTAACTCAACTAAAAAAAAAATCTAAAAAGGAAAAAAACATTGAATGTTTTGTTTATTGCCTCTATAGAGAAAAAAAATTGATTGATTTATCTCCCTTTTTCAAAGCGTTGTTTTGATGTCATGTGCAAATAATCTCATTACCTGGGAGATGAGATAAATCAGCTATTGTCTGCTCTTGAGTGAATATTCATTAAGGTTCTAATGTTTTGCTCTGCTTTTTTACAGTAACACTGATTTAGTAGAATCAAAGAAATAAATTAAAATGGATTAAATGAAATATGCCTTTTTAAAATTCCTGCTTAATTTAAATGCTTTCATTTCCAGAGAAAGAGCTGCAATACAGTTATGGCACAGATTGAAAAAAATCATGTATCCCTATGAAATGATCATACATTGTGCTAAAAAGAAGAAAATGTTAAAGGGTCCACTATTTTGTCCTGAGCTCCTAGACCCCTACTGGAGAAAGAACAAAAGAAAGAAAGAAGGAAGGGAGGGAGAGAAAGAAAGGAAGAAAAGAAAAGACTATTTGGCCAAAATTCTGCCTCAAAAATTTAACTTGTACATGGAATATAGCAAACTCTCATTTGTATATAACTTAGTACTAATATCTATTGTAAGTACAAGGGACTGTACATACAAAGAATTATGAAATAAATGCTAAGAATTCTAAGACCTAGTATCTGACTTTAGGGAGCTTTCATTTACAATGGAGGGAATGGAAGTACAAAAGTTGACCAAGGTGCCAGGCAGAGTGCTGGAAGTTCTAACCCAAATCAGAGAAAAGTAAAATTCCTTATTGCTCAAATCACACATCCTGGTTTCCCAGAATAATCCCAGTTTATGCCCATGTCTCAATTTAGGGAGAGATATAACATTATGAGGCATGTGAAGAAATGATATAAATAAACATTTGCTTATTCCACAAATAATTGATTTTCTTCTTTCCATTCAGTCAGGGTAATTGGTATTTGGCATCTACATTGTCAGATAACTGGTCTGTCATCTGTAATTGTGATAAGGATTTGTTTCCAAAATTTCTGAAAGACAAGGCAAAAATATTACAAAAACCAATATTTGTTCTTACTGGAGTCTGGTGAATTGACATATGGTTAGAGACAGAATTTGGAGGAAAGAGTTCCAGATTCAAATGTCATTTCTGCCATTTATTGGCTCTGTGACCTGATATAAATTATTTAGCATAGTATGTTTTGTTTATCCTTAAATTGAGAAAGAGCTTATAAGATTTCATAATTAAAAGATAGAATATATGAAAGCACTCAGTAGAGTGGTTGACTAATTGCAGGTAATCAGTGAAAATTAGTTAACTCTATATGTGACACAACATCCTCAGGCTCTTGAAATATAAACAATTCTACAAACCTGTTAGTAAAATCATTGATGACAAAGCAGCCCTACACTTGGTAGTCACTCTGCTAGAGCCAGAAAAATGTAGGATAGACAAACTCGTGCTCAACATCAGATAAGGAAGTTTAGGGCCTTATTTAACTTGCATATGTTTCCTATACCAGATGCTTCTAGGCCTGTGTCAGTAACCCTTAGAAAGTTTTAAAGTCATTATCACTGAGAAAATAAAAATAAAATGAAGACAAATTGGAAGTAGTTCCACCATCTGTCCCACATTGAGGGCTGCTTTGAGATATTCTGACTTCTTCCAGAAGCTTTGAACTGCTTCGATGACTCTTCAGTCTCCAGGGTCCCTTCCTGGCATCAGATCTGTGAGTATAAAGCCCTTCTCAACATGACCATTAACTTAGTCATCATATTGTGCCCACATCTGCCTTTCAGTTAATAGACTTGGATAAATAAATAATCTGTTTCCAGAATCTTTGTATGCTTTCTCCCTAAAAGACTCACCCCATTGATTCTTTTTATGTTCTGATTCACAGTTTTCCTTGTGAATTTTGGGAAAATGCATTTGCGTTTGAAAATAGAATTAAGGTTACATTTAGTTAAGGACATGGCTACTATCTGACATTGCATTTGGGATTTTAAAGCAAACTTTTACAAATAAACAATTGTGCTTTCTCTTTTATATGGTAACCAGGATTTACGTACAATCCAAAGTTCTAGAAAGGGTATTATTGCCAGAAAAGTTTCTTAGTAAACATCTAGGCCACCCAGATGGAATTTTGTACTCTGTGATGACAGGTTTTACAGCAATTTTCTAAGTAACAAATTGAGAAGAGGAAGACTTGGGCCAAAGCTTCAGTTCTGTCTTTAAGATGTTGTATGACTTCAGGCGATTTGTTTAACTTCTCTGGTCTTCCGTTTACTCTCATGTACAATAAAAGGATGGGATCAGACTCTCTCTAAGCTCCATTTAGATCTCAAAATTCTATAATTCTCCCACTCTAAGCCAATCAGGCAACTCATACAAATTTAGGAAATGTCTATGATATTGAAGGGACATGTTTAACCTTTCTTGAATACCCATTTTACAACAATATATTTTGCTTTAATACGTAATTATCATTTGAGATGTGGAGCAATCTTCATTAGAAGAGCCAATCAATGAGTATTCAGCACCTGCTCAATGTCAGCATAATATCTCATAGTTGTTATTGATTAATTTATCTCAATAATGAATTAAAGTCCTTTTAAAAAAATTAATACTATAATATTAAAAATGTCAGTGAGTTAAAGCATAAGTTCTGGTAATAAAATATCTTTGTTGGAGTTCCTTTTTCCATTTATTTCTCTAAAAATATCAGATATTTTCCTTTTTGTAAACAAATCATTGATTTCAATTTTCCAGAAACTGCCTGCTTCATTGAAAATAACTAGAAATGATGGATAAGATTTTTTAAAAAATTTAAATGCATATATAGGTTGACTAGAAAGTAAAGAATCACAGAGACATGGTGACCATAATAGCACTCTTTAGCCCTGAGGACATACAGTGAACACCTGTGAATTGCTATTAACTTTTCCACAGAGTGATTTCTGAATGTTTGTGGTGGGGTCTTTGAGGGCAATTAGGTCATTAGGGTGTAGCATTCATGAATGGGATTAGTGCCCTTCAAAAGAGGTTCCAGAGAACTGCCCTGCCCTTCCACCATGGGAGGGCACAGCTAGAAGGCACCATCTACGAACCAAAAAGCAGACCTTCACCGGACAACGAATCTGCTGGTGCCTTGATCATCTTGCCCAGCTCCAGAACGGTTAATATGAGAAATAAATTTCTGTTGTTTATAAGCTACCTAGTTTATGGCATTTTCTTATAGCAGCCTAAATGGACTAAGACACAGATTATTGAGATAATCAAATAGATGGAAAACAACACCTACAGCCAGCCCAAGATGGGAAGTCTGACCAGAGGTCTCGCTTAAAAAGCCCAAACAAGTAAGAATAAGGATTAACTAGAAATAAACCCATCCCCCAGTTATCTCAATCCTTAGCAAAGAAACTTGTGTATCTTCAACCTTGCTGATTGGTAAAGAGGAAAATCAAGGAATTCTTTTTGAGGAAGGGAAAACTTATTTTATAGTAGCTACACAATAGTGCTATAATCACAGTGTGAAAACCATCCTTTGGATTGCTGAAAAGCACAACCTGAACAACCATGAGTAGCAGACTTGCAACGAGATCCTCAATGAATGCTCGGAGATCAAGTTCCAAAGAGGATAGGCACAGACAAACACACAAAACAAATTGAAGGATACCAACACACAAAATGTACCAGGAACCCAAAACATTGTGAATAAGAAGACATCATGCAGAAGAAACATGGGCAGCAATATCAGAAGGCAAGGACTTCAGATATTCAGTTTATCAGACACAAAATATAAAATAAAATTTCATAAGTTTAAAGAAATAAAAGTGATTAAAAATATGAGTGAAGAGCAAGGAGCTAAAAATGTGATGAGGAAGATATCAAAAGGGACTAAAGAGAAAAATCTATAAAAATATAATAATTAAAATATAAAACTCAATAACAGCCTTCAGACTCAATTAAGCATTTGAACTTAATTTAAAAACTGAAATAAGAGCCAAAGAATTTTTTAGAATATATCACAGAGATGAAAAAAATGAAAAAAAGATTAAGACACATGAAAACGGATTAAAAATGATGAACATATGCCTCAACAAAGTTCAAAGAGAAAAAATAAAATAATGGTGAGAGGAAATAGTTGAAGAAATAAATACTTGCATTTAAGTGAATTTTTAAAAGGTGACAATCTTGAGATTTAAGAAGGCCTGCAAATCCCAAGCAGGACTAATAGAAAAGAATGACACATCTAGACAAAAAGAAAGAAAGCAAAACCGCAGAACACCAAAGATGAGATTCTACTACTATCCAATAAAAAAAAGAAAAGTCTTTAAAAAGGAATGATAACTAGACTTAGAGCAGACTTTCAATAGTAATAATAGAAGACAGCAGTTGGTGGAATCATATCTTCAGTATGTTCACGGAAAAAGATCTGTGAACATACATCAAAATACCATTGAAGAAATAAAAGAAAACGCAGACATTGTAGACAAACAAAAGTGAAAATTAAGTTTGCTACCAACCAGTTCCCATTAATTAAAGCAGAAGAAAGTGTTCCCACAAGGATATCTGAGATGTTTGAAATGCAAAAAGGAATAATAATTAAATAATGTGAAAAATATTTGGATCAGTCAAATCACATAGGCACTGTGTAAAATAATAGAATCAACTCTTCTGGTTGAAGAGAAAATAAGACCAGAAATCCAAAATACTTGAAAATACTGACAAAAATGTTGGACAGCAGAGGAGTACAGAATTTCATTTTGGAGTGATAAAACATTCTAAAATTGATAGTGGTGATGGTTGTAAAACTGTGAATATACTGTGACTCTACTAAACACATTGAATTACATACTTTATATGGTAAATTGTATGGAATGTAAATTATATCTCAAGCTGTTACAAAATAATAATACATTATGACAAAGTTGAGTTGACACAAATGTGAATTCAACACATTAATAGCATAAAGAATAAAAACCATGTGACCTTCTCAATAGATAAAGTGTTAACATTCAGTATTTATTCATGATAAAAAATAATAAGCTTTTAGGTTGGGCGTGGTGCCTCACGCCTGTAATCCTAGCACTCTGGCCAAGGCAGGGGGATCACTTGAGGTCAGGAGATCTAGACCAGCCTGAGCAAGAGCGAGGCCCCATCTTTATTAAAAATAGAAAACAAAAAAATTAGTCAGACAACTAAAAATAGAAAAAATTAGCCAGGCATAGTGGCACATGTCTGTAGTCCCAGCTACTAGGGAGGCTGAGGCAGTAGGATCGCTTGAGCCCAGGAGTTTGAGGTTGCTGTGAGCTAGGCTGACGCCACAGCACTCTAGCCCTGGCAACAGAGTGAGACTCTGTCTCAAAAAAACCCAAAGCTTTCCAAACAAGGGAAAGAGATATGCTTTCTTAATGTGTTAAAGAATGTCTACAAAATCCTACGACAAATATTATATAGGCGAATGGAAAAAAATAAAGCATTCCTGCTGATATCAGGAACACGACAAAAATCCCCACAGGTCAACATTCTTTTTCTACGATGTATTGGAGAAACTAGCTAAAGCTATAATGAAGGAGAAGAAAAGGTCTAAAGACTGGAAATAATGAAACAAAACTATCAGTTTTAGTTGATATGTCTATATTTAAAGAAATACCCAGAGAATGTATAAATAAATTGTTAGTATTACTAGGATTGCTGTTTATAAATCAATCTACAAAAAGCGGTACATTTCTCCATGCCAGCATCAAGTAAAAGAGTAATTTGTAAAAAGACAGTAACAAAAACCCACACGCAAAATCTATAGGAATAAATCTAACAAAAGATGTACAATATCTATATGGAGAAAAACTATAAAACTTAATTGGAAAATATTAAATAAAACTTGAATAAATATGAAGTAATATTACATCCGCATATTAACACAATATTATAAAGATATTAATACTCCCAAATTAATCTATCTAATCCAGTGCTTTGTTTACGTAACTGGACAAACTAGCTCTAAGCTTTATATGGAACAGCAGAAGTCCAAGAGTGAACAATTCCTTTGAAGAAAGAGTAAAAAGTAAAGGAATTTGCGCAAATATCAAGATTTATTTTAAACATAGTACGCTACAAGCCCTGAGATAAACAAATAATCCAGTTAAACAGATAATAGAGCCCAGATAAAATCCACACATAAATATTTAATTAATGAAAAAACCAATATGGAAATTCAGTGAAAGGATAATGAACGTTTTGATAAATGTTGGTAGGACAATTGGCTATTCATTTAGAGAAAAAATGAAATGAAGTGTACAGAAAAATTAGATTCCTATGGATTTTGACTCTTATGTGGAAGACAGTTATAATAATATTAAAAGAAAATATAAGAGAATATTTTTATGGTAAGACCCAAGAGGCACGAAGATTGAGCCCAATTTTATTCTACAATAAAATTTAGAACTTTTATTAGTGAGACACCCTAAAATTAAAAATCAAGCAAAAAGAATATTTGCAACTGAAAAGAGATTAGGATACAGAATATGCTAAGAACTCTAATATATTAGTTTAAAAAGTCAGATATCTCAGTGGAAAAATAGGCAAAAGAATTAAGAGGACACTTGCCAAAAGTGATAGCAGGAATGACCAATAAACATTTGATAATATGCTTAATATTATTACAAATCATGGAAACACAAATTAAAACTGCAATGTGATAAATTGTCACTTCCATCTGTTGTGGAGCAACAGGAGCTCTCGTACAATTTGATAGATATGCTAATTGATGAGCAAATGCTTAATATCTAGTAGAAAGAAAGTTCACAAGTCCTAAAATCCAGCAATTCCACTCCTAGGTATTAAATATATGCGCCCTCAAGAAATCTTACCTTACACATGACACAAGGAGACATGGATAAGAATGAATGGAGAAGCACCATTTATGATAGCAAGAAACTGGAAAGGTGAGCACAAATGTGTAACAGAAAAAAATAAACAATGGTAACTTTATGCATAGTAGTGCATTAATAGAGAAAAAAATGAAACAAGACTATGCAAAAACATGCTAGAAAATGAGGAATATATTTTGAGTGAAAAAGTGAGCAATAGAAGAACATAAATAGTAGTAGGATTTCTATTATATAAACTTTAAAAAAGATTCAGACATAATAAAACTATAAAGAAAATCAAGAGAATGATAAACCCAGATTGCGGTATAATTGTTATTTCAGAAGGAGAAAGAATAGAGTAAGTGTAGGGCAAAGCAGGAGCTTCAAACATCGTGGTAATTTACTATTTCCTAAGCTGGTAGTTGTTTCACAGGTGTTTGTTATGTTCTTTTCTTTTCTACCTCCACATGATATACAAACCTTTTGAATGTACTCCACATTAAGTAAACACAAAAAAAGAAAAGAAGATATTAACATCTGTATCTGTTTTGGTCACAATTCACTCTCCAACCAGTCAGTATTTTCTGTGAATGTCCATGAAAGACTATGTAAAGAAAATTGGATTCCAAAATCAAGTATTCCATTTATTACTCCATGTGTGTTTTATATTTTTTAGATATTGTTTGGAAACAAAATAATGAAAAATTCACAGTTTCTCTTTTTATTCTGTTGTGACTGAATAGTGATTGATAAGATGTTATTCTTCTGAAGGACTAGAGGAAATCAGAACAGTATTCTATTGTCGCTTACATGTCACAAATTGCCAATAAGCTTTATTTTAATTATAGGATTTGTAGACAAAGGATTCAAAAAAGTATCATGAACTGTGGAGTATAATAAATATCCTTGATTTTTTTAAGTTTGGTGACAGTTCTATTGTGCTTTGACAATTAATTTCCTTTTTGCTACTTCCATACAATGTATTTCTCTACCCTGCAAGAAAAACAGAAGCTAATTACATAAAGTATAACAACAAAATATTTACCCAGCTGTGTGACTTTAGGCGAAGTCATTACTCACCATAGGTTTTAATTCTTTATTTGTAAAATCAGAGTGGTGGACATAAGCTTTAAAATTTTTTGTCTCTGAGGATAATCCATGGAGATGGAAAATCTTGCACAGATATACCATTCTCTGCAATTACAAACCTGCAAGCTGTATTCTATGATAAGAAATGTGAAGCAAAGAATTAGTTTCAATGGTGTTCACTGCATTACAACAGTTTGAAATGAATAATAGCATACCTTTTTACAAATATCCATGAACATGAAGGAACATTGGGTTTCTTGTTCCCATGGAAATATAACTTTAATTAAAATTCTATTTCCATCTCTATGAAACTGTGCACAAGTATTCAAGAATTAAGAATGATACTGAGAAAGCTACTGAGCTTGGTAAAAGTCAATGCTCTCCTTTTGTACTGATTTAATCTAACTCTTATTAATCAGAGGTGCACATCATAATCAATCCTGGAGTATTTTCAAATTTTATACTCCCAAAGCCTACAACATGGCCACTGAATCAGAATTTCCTAGAGTGTGGCCTAGGCACTTGTGTTTTCTTGGATGATGCATGGATGGAAAAAATGACTTAATTTAATTCGGCTTCCAGACATGGTCTTAACTGGATAAAATAGGAGAAAATGATCTAGAATCAAGTCATTTTCCACAACAGAAAGGCTAATATCCCCCAAGGAGCAGTCCATTATTCATTAATGTCATTTGCTGGAAATTTTTCACAATAACTGTACAAAATAACAGTGACTATGATGTGAAGTAGGACCCTAGAATGGTGCAAAGAATAATTTGACCAACTGTGTAGCAGCTATTGATAAATACCAGGCCTCAAAGCAGTCCATCTATTAAAATATTTTTCTTTTTTTATTTGTATAAAGTTAGGGGGTGCAAGTACAGAAATATTGTGTAGTGGTCAAGTCTGGGCTTTTGGTTTAATCATCACCCAAATAGTTTACATGGTACCCAATAGACAATTTCTGATCCCTCATATCCCTTCCATTCTCCCTGCTTCCAAGTCTCCAATGTCTATTATTCCATACTCTACATTCATATGTACACATTATTTAGTGCCCACTTATAAATGCAAATATGTGGTATTTGATTTTCTGTTTCTGAGTTATTTCATTTAACGTAATGGCCTCCAGTTCCATCCATGTTGCTACAAAAACATGATTTCATTCTTTTTTGTGACTGAGCAGTATTCCATGGTGTATCTGTATCCAATCATCCACTCCATATGAATAACTTCTAACCCCAGCTTGAACTGTGACAACTGCATGGGAATGAGATGATGCAGGGAAGAGCTGCATTAGTTCTCATCCCACTTTTCTCCTTCCAGGTCAATCCTTCAAAGCAGTACACAATTGTGTCATGCAGGGGCCTCTCCTTTGCACTAGGCAGGAAAGTTTCCAACAAAGGAGAACAGATGCGCTACAAACTTATCTGACTTAAGCTGAGAGAAGAGATTTCAGATGAGAAGGAACCAGCATAAGAACTCTGGAAACATGGTAAAACATGCTGTTTTGACACACCCAAAGAATCACAATAGGTCTCCAGCAATGGAGACCAACCTAAAGGAAATTGTTGAAATGTCAGATATGATATTCAGAATATGGATGTCAAATAAGATGAATGAGATAATGAGAAAGTTAAAAACCAACACAAAGAAACCAAAAAAAAAAATAATTCAGGACTTGAATGAAAAAATTTCAGAAGAGATAGATAACATGAGAAAAGATATCACAGAACTTGAAGAAATGAAAGAGTCATTTAGGAAATTTCAAAAAATAGTAGAAAGCTTTAACAACAGACCCTACCAAGTGGAAGAAAGATTTCAGAGCTTGAAGACAAGGCTTTTGAAGTAACTCAATCAGTCAAAAATGTAGAAAAAAGAATAAAGAAGAATGAGGAATAATTCAGAGAAATATAAGACTATATAAATTGAGCTAATATAAGAATTACAGGTATCCCTTAATGAGAAGGAAAAAAACAAAAAGCATGAAAAACTTATTTGAGGGAATAACTGAGGAAAATTTCCCTGATATTACCAAGGATTTAGATATCTGGATATAAGACAGTCATTGAACACCTGAAAGATTCATAGCAAATAGAACATCTTTAAGACACATAGTCATCAGTCTGGCCAAAGTCAAAATAAAAGAGAAAATCCTACAAGCTGCAAAACAAAAGCAACAACTAAGTTACAAAGGAAAACCCATCAAACTTACAGTGGACTTCTCCATAGAAACCTTACAAGCCATAAAGGATTTGGGTCCTATTTTTAGTCTTCTTAAACAGAATAACTGTCAGCCAAAAATATTGTCTCCTGCAAAACTAAGTTTCCTAAATGAAGGACAAATAAAGTCTTTCCCAGAGAAGCAAACACTACAGGAATTTGTCAACACTAGACCTCCCCTATAGGAAATGCTCAAAAGTGCTCTATACATGGAACAATTTCTTTCATCAATGTTTTGTAGTTTTCAGTGTACAGGTCTTTTACCTTCTTGGTTAAATTTATTCGTAAGTATTTTTTTTAGCAATTATAAATGAGATTGTTTTCTTGATTTCTTTTTCAAATAGTTTGTTGAAATGAGAAATGCTACTGTTTTTATATGTTGATTTTATGTCCCACAACATTACTAGATCTGTTTATTGGTCCTAAAACTTTTTTGGAGGAGTCTTTAGGGTTTTCTATATATAAGATCATGTTGTGTGCAATCAGAGAATTTAACTTCTTCCTTTCCAAATTCGAATGTCTTTTATTTCTTTCTCTTGCTTAATTGCTTTGGCTAGGACTTCTAGTACTGTAATGAATAGAAGTGGATACTTTTTTCTTATTTCTGATCCTATGGGAAAAGCCTTTAAGTTTTCATTTCTGAGTGTGATGTTAGCTATAAATTTGTCATGCACAATCTTTACTTTGTTAAGGAACATTCCTTCTGTGCCCAATTTGTTGAGAATTTGTCAAATGCTTTTTTACATCTATTGAGTTTAATCATATGATTTTGTTTTTCATTTTGTTAATGTGCATCTTATAATGTGCATCACATTAATAGATTTACAAATGTTGAACAATGATTACATCTCTGCAATAAATCTCATTTGATAATGACGAATGATCCCTTTAAAATGTTATGAATTTAGTATGTTAATATTTTGTTGAGTGTTTTTACATTTACATTCATCAGTATATTGTCATATAATTTTCTTTTTCTTAAGTGTTTTTGTCTGACTTTGGTATCAAGGTAATGCTGGCCTTGTAAAAGTTTCAAAGTATTCCCTCCTCCTCAATTTTTTGGAAGAATATAAGAAGGATTGGTATTATTTCTTTAAATGTTTGATAGAATTCAATATGAAGCCATTGAGACTCTGGGATTTTCTTTGATAGGAGATTTTTTTATTGCTGATTCAATCTCCTTACTATTTTTCTGTTCAGATTTTTCTATTTCTTCGTGATTCATTCTTGATATGTTGCATGTGTCTAGGAATTTATCCATTTCTTTGGAGTTGTTCAATTTGTTGACATATAATTGTTCAGAAAGTAGATTTTAAACTTTATTTAATTTAAATTTAAAAACTGACATTTTCTCCGATGATTAGAAGACTTTTAAGTTTATTTGGAGCAACTTGGGTATATAAATCTTTTTCAACTGTAAATTGTATTTAATATAAATACAGATCAATTTTTCCAATAAAAATTAGCCTTCAGAATTATATGTGCTGTGTTTTATAAACACAATTGTAAAGAAAAATAACATGAAATATTTCATTACTTTTATTTTTTATATTGATTACATATACAAATGATATTACTTGGGATATGTTAAGAAAATACATTTTTTTTTTCTTTTTTTGAGACAGAGTCTCACTCTTTTGCCCGGGCTAGAGTGAGTGCCGTGGCATCAGCCTAGCTCACAGCAACCTCAAACTCCTGGGCTCAAGCAATCCTTCTGCCTCAGCCTCCCAAGTAGCTGGAACTACAGGCATGTGCCACCATGCCCGGCTAATTTTTTCTATATATTTTTAGTTGTTTGATTAATTTCTTTCTATTTTTAGTAGAGACGGGGTCTCACTCTTGCTCAGGCTGGTTTCGAACTCCTGAGCTCAAACAATCCGCCCGCTTCAGCCTCCCAGAGAACTAGGATTACAGGCGTGAGCCACCACACCCGGCCAAGAAAATACATTTTAAATTAATTTTATCTGTTTCTTTTTACTTTTAAAAATATGACTACTAGAAAATTTAAAATTACATATGTGGCTCACCTTATATTTCCACAGGATATACTGCTCATTAGGATATCTCATCAAAATAGCAAATTTTGATGGTCAGAAAAGCAAGGTTCAGAGAGTTTAAGGGGCTTGACAAAGATCACAAAACTGGTCGGAGTGAAGACTAGGTCCTAGAACTTTGACTTCTAGTTCAGATCTGCTAGAAAATACCTTGATGGTCTGGTGGCTAATGGTGTGTTAGATCTGAAGGGAGAAAATTTTGGCAAGAACTTTCCATTGATGTTGCTC
>CAUYSK010033324.1:0-51886 GCA_963575035.1 Avahi laniger
TAATAATCAAATGGGTGAAATATCCATGGTGTATTATAAATGCTCAAAAACTGACTATCTGAACAGAAAGTCCTAATTTGTAGATTTGTTGATTTTCATGGTGTAAATGCTTTCATCATGCCCAATTTCAAGCTTGCAACGTGACTTATTGAATGCAGACTTGGGAAGAGATGCCACGCCATTGCATGGCATTTCTACCACCCAAATATCATAGTGGTAGATAACCTCAAGAGCATAGATAATAATAAAATATAGTAAAATAAATAAGGAAAGACGAGTTTTGATTATTCGTTGCCAATATTTTAATATAATTTATTTAATTATGAGTTCATATATGTTTATATAATTTTTAATACTGGCTATGTTTATCAACCAGCTCACAAAATCCTTGAAAGTTTAAAAATTAGTTCTTACAAGCCTGTACAGGCCAGCTCTGACACATCACCACCTCTAATACATAATAATCTGTTAACTACAATAAAACATTGGGAAAAAATAAAAAATATTGGAACAGCATTTCTCCTGAAAACCACTTAGTGGAGGCAACAGAGTGTATATTATCCCTTTCTTACAAATGAGGATATCAGACTCCCAGAGATCCCAATTTGCCCCCTTCTGAGTAAGCCACAGACCTGAAACAGAACAGCACTATGCGACTCCCACCTGCTATCTTTACCAACATGCCATTTAAGAATCATCCTAGAACAAGAAATGTGAATTTGGGGTCTTGTTTTTTACAAGAGCATTTTAATCATTGACATATCTATATTTAAAAGTTGTCTAAGCTAATCCTTACTGATCATTCAACTGATCTTTCTTTCTTTCTTTTTTTGTTTTTTGTTTGTTTTGGAGACAGAGTCTTCCCTTGTCACCAAGGCTAGAGTGCAGTGGTGTCATCATAGCTCACTGCAACCTCAAACTCCTGGACTCAAGTGATCCTCCTGCCTCAGCCTCCTAAGTAGCTGGGACTATAGGCACACGCCACCACACCTGGCTAATTTTTCTATTTTTAGTAGAGACAAGGTCTCGCTTTTGCTCAGGCTGATCTCAAACTCCCGAACTCAAGCAGTCCTCCTGCCTCGGCCTCCCAGAATACTAGGATTACCAAGCTGATTTCTTTTTAATGATGAAGATTGAAATAACATTTCACACAGAAGCTCTCTGCATTATCAACTAATAAATACTCATAAGCACTTATCTTGTATTCTGATCTAGATGTGAAGATAGCAAAAGGAATGCATGTTTTGGTGTCTATGCCCAAGGAAATTTCCATCTTATTGACCCTAAAGACAGCAAAAACATAAAGCAAATCAATTCAGCGCTTTAAAATAAATGTAAATAAATTAACTTTGAGTGTGAAGAAAAATTCTAGCAACCCAGAAATGCTTAAGATGTCATGTTTAATGGAGGAGAGGGGACTTCAGTGGGACCTTCTAAAATGGGTAGGTAGCTTTTCCAAGGGGAGAGGAAAATCACCTCACACAGCCTGGGACTTCTTCATTTCTTCACTTCTCACACCTGCCTGTGTGGGGGTTGCATGAGGGCGTAGCCCTGGCACATCTGTCCGATCACTCAGTGGCTATGACTGTGTAGATCTTTCTGAACAATGACAAAGAGGCAGTATGAATAAACTGGGTTTGCTTACGGAGTTGTGTGGCTACGAGCAATAACTTTCCCAACTTGCTTTCACCTTTGTTAATACTGGAAATGTTTATTTTTGCCTTTATTGAAAGAATACTTTCCAATAAAAGCTTCCTAATTGTGAATAGTGAGTCAAGTCTTCGTACACATTTACCTATGTTTTTAACACTCTTTTTGATTTCAGGTAGGAAACGAACAGAGAGATGGGGACAGGAAAGGGTTTGGGATCAAATGGAACAGCACAGTTCTTCAGCCCATTGGATTTCTATATGCATTGGATTTATGTGGAGCCAGTTATGATGTAGCCAGGGTGAGAAGCCAAAGAACAAAATTCCCAAAGCTTATTTTAAAGGGCGGCAAATAATATAATTTTTAAAAGCTATCGCCAGTGGACCAAATGAACATCTTATGTTTCTCCTGCTTCAGGGAGCTTAAAGAAGGAACTATTACTCAAGAGTGATAATTGAAAATGCTTTTTAAACTTCTTCCTAACTCTCTTTTTTAAAATACTCACTCAGACTTCAGCTCCCCTATGTAGTCACATTTTGCTTAAAACCTTTTTGCTCCCATCTTTTGAGTCATTCACCACAGAAATATTGATTTATCTTATCCAAGCATCAATCTGACTCTTTAAAAGAGTGCTCATTTCTGTGCCAGTGTGTGAACACATGTACACATACATGCATGCATGCATCCTGCAGCAGTGTGTTTTCCAGAGAAGCACATGCTAAGCTTTTAAATACTCTTAATAAAACTGACTTTTCCATTATTATGGTTAAGTGGTTAGCCTAACAGATAAGAGCTATGTAACCGAAGTTACACAAACCTGGGTTTGAAGCTTAAATCTTCTATTTAGCAACTGTGTAATCTTGGGCAAGCTATTAATAGTTAACTTCTTTAAGCCTTAGGCTCCTTATATGTAAAATAATAATAGTAATAGTCCCTTCCTCATAGAGAAATTATTAACAAATTCATGTAAAGTGTTTATCACTATGACCAGCAAAAAATACTTTCTCTCTTTATACATATATAAATATATATATATATGTGTGTATGTGTGTGTGTAAAACTATATGTAACTGTGTATACATAACTATTTTTTACATATAATATTTAGTACTCAAACAAAAATAACTGAGGATAACAGAAACAACACAGTTTTTCAGTAAAACAAGAAAGTCAACCAACAGCAGCTTCAGAAACTGGAAATACCAGTTATATACTTTGAAATAATTACACCATATCAGTCGCTGTCCAGTAAAGAACCCAAAAATCACACTATGGATTTTATCATGGAGAATTGAATATAAATATTTATTTAAACAAGTGTTGGAGAAATAAGCAAGTAAAAAGGGATCTCTGAAATAGATCACAAACACAAAACACAAACATGAAAATAGTGCCTAAAAAGGGGGTTGGTTTTTTATCAGAAACCCTGGAAGTCAGAAGACAATGGAAGGACATTTTCAAAGTAATGAAAGCAAATAACTGCCAACTGAGAAGTTTATTATCAGCGAAGACATCCTTCAAATAAATGAAGGCAAATGAAAACTTTCAGACAAACAAAAACTGAGAGATTTCATCAGCAGCAGACATGCATAGAGACAAACAATAGGGTGTTCTTCAGGCAGAAGAAAAATGATCTTGGATGGCAGCTTGGATATGCAGGAGGGAAGGAAGGGCAATGGAGTGCCATGGCGTTAGATATCTAAATGAATACTGCATGCATAAAACAATATTAATAATCATGTAATGAGATGTTTAGAAAATATTCATGAAAATAACATATACGGGAAAGAGGTAAATGGTCTGTGTTATAAGCAGCACATATTGACAAGGAAGTACTGCAAGTACTAATTTGTAAATCCTGATTCCTTCCTTTTCTTGTCACAAATTTTCTTTGTTGATAAACCTTTTGCACTGCTGACTCTATCTCAGTATTTGTTTCTTGTAGAAACCAACCTGTGACAAGTATCTTCAACTTTAGAAGCCAATGTCATTTTTATTTTTCCAATTACACTGTCACCAACACTATATGAGTATTTCAATTGGTCCACATTCCCACAAACACTTGTGAGAATCGGTTTTATTAATCTTGGCCACTTTGGTGTATCATTGAGGTTATTCTATACATTTCCTCAATTGTTAATGATGTTCAACATGTTTTCATATGATGTCCAAAGTTATTGTGAAATACTTGTTCAGGCTCTTTCCCCTTTGTTTTTATTTGTATTTAGTGATTTCGATTGTGATTTTATATTCCTTAGAATATTATCTATGGGAGTTATTTGAGGCATGACACTAAATTATGTTTCATCAGAGAGGAATTAAATTTGTGTTTGCTATGGACCTTTTACCAATACTGGATCACTGTAACTAATAGTTAATTTTGGAGATTTTTAAGTGAGGAGGGACATTTGGAGTCTATTCCCTGACTTA
Source organism: Avahi laniger (assembly GCA_963575035.1). Classification (NCBI taxonomy): domain Eukaryota; kingdom Metazoa; phylum Chordata; class Mammalia; order Primates; family Indriidae; genus Avahi; species Avahi laniger. The sequence continues at coordinate 4,081 of CAUYSK010033324.1, forward strand.
AATGAGTGCGAGTTTGTGGCTAGAACCTCTCAGGATAAACATTTTTTTTTTCTTCGTCTCCTCTCAAAGGCAAAGGTGGGCCAGAGAAATGTTTCCCAAGTCTTCCTCTGAAAGCAATTATATTCTCTAAACCAAACCCATTGAGCATGTCATCCTTAAGGATCTAATTTTACAAGAGAAGCCTCTCATCCAGCTCTTCTCCTTGACTGCCCCTCTGACTTCGTCTCCTTTCTACCCAGTTGTGTGGCCTTTACAACAGATCTTGGCTACCAGGGATGCGAAGATGACCTCTGGGAAAATTTTCCGCTCCAGGACTCATTAAGTTCCATGAGTCCTGCTTTCTTATCACAGAGGGTCAGTGGGCAATGGTGTGCTGGCAAATGTTTAACAATCAGATCTCCAGAAAAAAAGAGAAAAAAGAGCCCTGACTTATAGTGTTTACCAATTTACGTAGTGGAAACATACTCACCATGGCCAAACTCAAGCTACTAATGCGACCTTACCGAATGCAGGGTTGGGAAGAATTGTACAGCAGTGCACCATTATACAGCACTTTCACCTATAGACGCAATAGATATAAATAACTTTAAGAGCATAGGTAATTAACCTATGGTCTTAATTAATAAGTTATTAATTTATTAACATTTTATCAATAATATTAATATCACCATTACTATTTCACTAGTATTAATAGGGTTGTTTGATTATTGATAACAAAAAATCTAATGGAAGTTTTTTCTTATGCCACACCATGAATGTGATTCAACTAACCTCTTCATGTCTTGTGTGTGTGTCCTCTTAAACTTCCCTCTCTTGACCTCCTTCTTTCCTCTGGACTTCCAGTTCTGTTCCATTTCTGAGAAGACTTTGGATTGGCCCAGTTAACAATAGCAAAGTTTGGTTACTGGCGGGTCTCTGGATTAGCTGGGTTCTGATATCAGGTTGAGTTCTGATATCAGGTTCTAGTCCCCCCTTGTTTTGTAGCAGAGGTTGTAGCAGAACCATTTTCCTTACCAGAGACCATGGGCAGGCTGGCAGGCAGGCAATAATGATTGGCATGTCTGGTACAGACAGGAAAGTTACAGAACTTGCAAAAAGAAAGGTACAAGATTTCCAGTGTTCAAAGTTCAGCCAGTGGTTGTACTGAATCAGGACACAGGGCTACATTCAGGACAAGAAATGCTTTGCCTGACATCACATGGAAAGTTGACATTAAACTCCAAAACCCCAGTGTATGCAAAGTGGTAAAATCACTTTTGATATTCTGCTATCAAAGCTTCTCCTAAAAGAATCATCCTTATGTTAAAATACTATCTCTATGAACATTCCCCAAATTCCCTTTTCATTCAATGAGTTTTATAATTTTTGCATTCTTGCTTAGTGGCTATATTGTGTTTTGCTGTTTGAGTTCAAAGGTCAAGAACTTGGCTGGTTCATTTCATATATTGTTCACTGTGGTTTCACATCACAATTTAAAAGAGTCAAAAAGATGATTCTTTCTTATCTTTTAAAAAAAAAATATCTGAAGATACCAACAGCTTTTTATAACCTTTTCCAAAAAAGCTTCCCCTAAAGAAAACTGGGAGATTTGGTTACATTATTTAGGTCATTTAATCGGAAAACAAATCATGTGTCTTTGATCATGCCCTTGCCAGAAGATCCCTAACTCATTAGTGTGCTATTAATGAGGCTGGATTTTAAAGCAGGTGTTGTTAAGTGCAATCAGAGCAGCTTTATTAAGCCGCAAATTGTCTTGCGATGACAAAGGAAGTCAGATTGGTCCATGCTCAGTTAACCTTTGTCTATATGCATGACTTGGCTGATTAAACAGCAATTGATAATGACCTTCAGTCTTGCAAAGCCGGAAAAAGGTGATGCCTGATGTTGGCATTCATTGTACGTGAGGTGAGTGACAGGCAGGCAGTGTCTTTAACTTACAAATCTGTAATGCAATTTCAAAATTAACTAATATTGCAGTGCAATGAACCACTAATTTATGTGTATTAAACTGATATTTTGATGTGCATGCTATTTCAGAGTAGAACATTATTGCAGAGAGTTAACTTCAAGTCAAAGTAGTTTTAACTGGCCATCCTTAATATCTGGAAAAAGAAGACTGTAGAAGAAAAAGGAGAGTTGTTTTTGGAGATTTTTTAATTTCTTTAACAAGCATACTGAGCTCCTAATATGTCGAAGACTCTGGCCTATGAATTAAACACGGGCCCTGCTTCCCGAGAGCTCACAATGGGGTGATAGACAGGAACACCAATTTTATTACGATTTATTCGGTGCAACAACAGTTTATCATTAGCACCTGGGAAGAACACTGTCTGTCATTCTCAGGACCTCAGCCGATTCCAAAAATGTGCAGGCGGTGGGGAAATTTTAATTTACTGAGTGTTTGTAATATGCTAGATACTTTGTTCATGTTGCCACACTGAATCCTTGTAACAATTTTTAGGTAAATATTACTAGCCTCATTTCACAGATGAGGAAACAGAAGTTCATTCATGGGTTAAGTATTTTGCCTAAGCTCAGCCAACTAATAAGGGTCTGACATCTAGCTGTTTGTCTCTAAAACACCACATGGAAATACCAAGATAAATGGAATGAGAGTGAATGGCAAATTTTCTATCCTCCGTGCTGTGTGTATACGTATTCTAGTTTGTTGCCTATATTGGGGAACATGAGTCACATTCTCTTGAAATCAATTTTGAATGATGGCTTCTGCCTCATGACATAATAAATTTCTTTGCATTTTTTGTAAGTTCATCTTCATGAGCAGACATCTGATGACTTTATCATTTATCACAACATTCATCCTTTGCATTTCAAAGGATTTGCAAAACACCCTACTAAAATATAAACAGTCCAGAGATGGTGATAACTTGAAGTTTTGCTAACACATACTTCCCAGCTTGGAGTTAAGGACATTTTATTCTGGAGTATGTTAATACATGTGCCAAGAAAGAAGTCTACCGGAGCTCAAATAGGTTTGTTTAACTGTTAAATAAAGTTAGAGAGCTTTCTTTCTTACTGCAGGATGTTTCAGAGCCTTTAATATGCTAATAGTATTGTGACTTTTCAAGCAGAGAACTGGATATTCCACATTTCCCAAGGTTTCTTGACCATGGGTCTCTTTGTTCTTTGAGCACCAATTAACACTCACAAGAATTAGTGTGTGCAGAACACAGTGAGCTCCCGCTCTATAAAACATTAGCAGCCAAGTAACAGCACAGAGAAATCAGAGAAAAGAAATACAGAGGAAAGGACACTGATACAGGAAACAGGAAACAGGAAAGCCCAATGATTGATTTACATTTTTCACAGCTTTGCTAGAACCTGTTGTGATTATTTAAATGCTGGAACAATCTTAATAAATGGTATGATCATTAATTATATAAATATAATGATGTTCATCTAAATTGCCTAGAGCAAATATCAATAGTTGCTATAAATATTAGTTGAGTTTACCTGACTCCTACATTTCTTCTGAATGGCACACGAGTGAGCTATTCATTTTCAGATTATATAAAGGTAACCGAAGGATTATTTGGGGCAAATGGAACATGGGATCTTGAAATAAACCCTATAGATTTACTAAGAGTGGAATAAAACCATACTAGTATAATACAAATTACTGGCAGCTTTATTAATTGTATTGTTCTAAGGCAATCCTGGTTGTACTTTTAGAATGCCTTTTCAAAAGCATATTTTAAAAATTACCTCTCAAGATCAAAATCTCTGATGTACAGTAAGTGTCAACTGTGAATGTTTCCTCACTAGGGCAATATCTCTTTGGTCCTGGCTAGGGTCCTCCACTTTTTGTCTTTGCTCTATGACATTGTTTTTGTCCGGTGTTCATCTTACTTGTTGCCTCCTGGTAACAGTGCTGTGAAATCGATAACTCTAAACTCTTAAACTCTTCATCTGCAAGTGCAAAACCTTAAATTACAGGTCATCTCTGCCATTCCAAGTCCATTTGCTATGTTATAATTGCTATTGCTATAGTACTTCCTGTGTTTGTCCTGTTACTGCATTAATCCGAGTATCATAGTAATGGTAGGAGTTGACCTGCCATGTAATTCCCCTGGAAGCCCCTGGACTATTTCCAAGCGGGCCCTAGAATAGTATCATTGCCTGGAAATGCCTCCTGCTCACAGAGAAAGAAGGCTGCCTGGAAGACTGACTGAGGATTCTTATATCAAAAAGGCATTAACGGCCAGGCGCAGTGCTCATTCCTGTAATCCTAACACTCTGGGAAGCCGAGGCGGGAGGATTGCTTGAGCTCAGGAGTTCAAGACCAGCCTGAGCAAGAGCGAGACCCCGTCTCTACTAAAAATGGAAAGAAATTAATCAAACAACTAAAAATAGAAAAAATTAGCCAGGCCGGGTGGCACGTGCCTGTAGTCCCAGCTACTCGGGAGGCTGAGGCAGAAGGATTGCTTGAGCCCAGGAGTTTGAGGTTGCTGTGAGCTAGGCTGATGCCATGGCATTCTACCCCAGGCAAGAGAGTGACACTCTGTCTCAAAAAAAAAAAAAAAAGGCATTAAGTTGTTCGTCATGGCTTTATAAGTAGTTTCCATTCAAACATTTTCCAGACTTCCTTGGAAGACCACTTGGTTCTACCTTGTTTAAAGGAATTCTATTTCCTCTAGTCTCCTGCCTAAGCTATCACTCTTGCAGCAAGTAGATACCCAAAATAACAGTGATAAAAATTATAATTAATTATAATTAATGACAATAAGGCCACCTGGTCAGCCCAGTGACAATCTCAAGTGACTTTTACATACAAGCTGGTGATCAACAAGTAGATGGAAATAATGTCTGGTCATGTTGCATTTTATGAGACAACCCTGGATGTGACCCAGATTAAAAGTTTTATAAGAGAGCAGGAGTTATCCAAGTCTTCCTCCAAGGTCATTCATTTCCTTGTCAAATAACAAACAGCTTTGAATAAGGATTATTTTACAGGTTGAACGACCATAGATTATGACTTGGATAGGTGAAAATTATTTTGGAGAAGAGGATAAGAAAATATACTTTAGTTGATAGATGTTTCAAGTTTTCTGAGAAAGAAATGCATTTACCAGATCATAATCATGTTGGTAAATTACATTTCAATGCTGAGTCATCTGCACAGCAGTGAGGAAGTACACGCCCCTTTGGAAGATAAATTGTACATCTGTATTATCCAAATCTCTGCATTAGAAGTGACTTGAGAGGAGCTCTGACAGAAACTTAAACCATGCAGGAAACATCTAGCTTTTGCGGTTATCTTCTAAAGAGGAAAATGAGTCCAAAGATCTTAGAAATAATCTTCAAGAAGTATTTGCATTGAAAGTAACATTGCTGTAAACGACTGCCCTGTTTTAGACTTCACAAAAATTGTGACTGCGACCATCACATGGATAAGAATGACGCATAATTAAAGATGGCATTGTTGAGGCTTATTAAATGAAATTGCATAAAATTACACCTATTTTGCTGCTTCATTTGACTCATCCTCATTATTAGTTTTTTTCACTTCACAGTTACATGAGAGACAGTAAAATATTCTAGGATAGTGTTTCTCAAAGTGTTGTCTCTGATCAGCAGCCTCAGCATTATGGGGAAATTGTTGGAAAAGCAAATCTGAGGCTTGCTGCTGTGGAACCACTTAACCAGACTCTGGAGGGGCGTCCCAGTAATCTGCGCACAGCAAGTCTTCCATGCGATTCCAATCACACTGTAGTTTGAGAACCTTCCTACCAAGACCTCTGGAATTAGGAGACTCTGCAATTCACTAAATCTACCGGATGAACATAAAATCCTCTAACGTTTCCAGATCTTAATTTCTTATCTGCAAATTGAGGAGTGCAGGTCACATGACTTTAAAGTACTTTCCAACTCTGTAATTCTACATTAATACTTACCCGTTAAAATTTAAATTGCACTGTAATAGCTCAGTGTTGACAATCAGAAAGCCATGGTTTCAAATGCTGACTCTGCTCCTTAACAGCTGTATCCTTATGTTTAGCCTCTTGGAGCCTCGGTTTACTCATACGTAAACTGCAGGTAATAACAGTGCTTATAACGTAGATTTTTGAGAGTTAAAAGAAACAATGCCTGCAGAATGCTTAGTGTGATTGGCACATAAAGTCTCAAAAAAGGATGATTATTATTATTTGGAAGTAGAGTTCTGAAAAAAGGATTCTCAATTTTCGAAGTCGTAGAATTAGAAAAGGGACATCCATCTGAAAGCCTATGCAGCAGTGAGCAAAGACTGAAGATTCAGAACAAAGGAACACGTTGAGCTTTAGTTACTTAGCACTAACTGATTTGGGCTCATAGAAAATTTATTGACACTTAAGATTTCCTCTTTTCTATGAGAAAAAAATATGCATTTTGATTAAAACACAATTATTTTAAAATATGGAGAGGGATTCAGTGAAATTTTGGTAAAACAAAGAGATGCTAATATAATGATGGTAATTTTTTTCTTCACAGCTTTATTTTTGTTTGGTCAAAAACAGAAAACATGATTGTTTGCACCGTATTTGCAAACAATCAACAAGGAAATCATGCATTGATTGTGCAGATGAAAGCATGATGCTGCTCACATTTACCTGTGTTTATCGCAGCACCAGATGTTCTGGCTGGGAAAGTACTTCGTGGCAGGAGAGTCCAAGACACTACAGCTAAATAGATGTTTCCTTAATGTGAGGTGTTCAGCCTCGGACGGGACTTTGTTGACCTCATTCCTAAACACAATGAGTCTGTGTGGAGGGCTGTGTGCAGCAGCGCCTAGGCCTCTGTTTTAGTTCTTAATTTCTTTCCCAGCATCAAAAGCCTTTTCTGTTCAAAAGCGTTTCTTTTCCTTTTATTCCCGAGCCTCTGCAATTGAGGCAGAACCACAATCTACCAGCAGCAGCCTTTGTTCTGGCCTTTCAGGAGGCTGGGGAACAGTGTGAGTCCTTCCTAATTAGCCTGTGAACCAATGAAATACTTCTCTGAGCCAGGAGAGGCTGCAATCCCACAGCCCCACTGACAGAAAAGGGGGGAAAGTCCTCTTTAATTAAGGCCCAACAAAACTGGGGGAAAAATGGTATTTTGCTCTCTACAAATGTCTCTTTTAAATCCCTGTAAATGCTGGCACATGCACATGCTTTTAAACTGTGCCTTCGCTTTTGCCAATGTACTGTTGCTGTGCTTTGGCTAAAGACTGCAGAAATTATTGGCCCATAAGAGTTTAGGACCCAGCAGGCGTGGGCCATGTCTGTGTTTGCATTTGCACGAGAAGCACAAGCTGTGCCACAGGCAAAGAGCTGATAATCAGGAGACGGGCTCCACTTATAAAAGTGATGCATGACAGCCCCACGTTACAGGCTTGGCATTTACACAGGACGTCCACAAATGTCACTGCGCAAAAAACCCCCGGATGCCACCGATGTATTAATATATTAGTTTCCTCCATTGTTTGTCCCTCTTTTATGTCTTTCAACAGTAATGTAGTTATTTTTTCTTCAGTGATCTCTTTTGCAGCTTAGTAGTGTGCAGATTAAGGAGCTAGATTTGGACATGGGCACTATGCCTTATCCTTTGGCACCAGCATTTGTATATTTGGTAACTTCATCTTATCATGCTTAAGTGAATGATTAGGTTTCACCCCTTTATTTTCACACTGAAAATATGTTCCCCTGATTTTCAAAATTGTAAACGTTGTTCCAAAACATTTTTAAAAGATATTTAAGGCAGATAATCATAATAAGAAGTGTTTCTAAACATCATGCAAACTCCTCCCATCTAAAGTTAACCACCATCAACATTTTGTGGTGTATCAGTCCATCTGTATATTTCCATTCAAGCTTCCACAAATAAAGTGTTTTCATACACACTCTCTTCACTTGACAATATGTATGGATATATGTTTAAGTCAGTACATGTGACTGCATCCTCAGTTATAAGGCAATGTATTACTAGTCTTTTGAAGACTAAAAAGGCCATTATTGAACATAAGTTTTGTGTTTACATGTACTTAATATCTGATTAAATTCCTTCGAATGTATCATGACATTAGAGAACTTCAAATTTCCACTTTCGTGGTTTTTGCATTTTGTAGGTAATATAGTCTAGATAGGAATATATGAGATGAAATAGAACAATTGCATATATTTTACATCATGGGAATCAGAAATACACATAAGCATAAATAATGTCTTTATTTTTAATTTGACATTACACAGAACTCTTTTCCAACAAGACAACTACAGATAATTTGCTTTTAGTCAGTGAAGGTCAATGCTTTCTTGAAAGATTTCATTGTAAAGATCTCGAAATAGTTTGGTTTCTTTTAAAAGTAGCCGCTTTCTATACAACACCAAACGTTCAGTCAATTCCCCTGCAAAGTTGCAAACATTGACACGTTTGGCAGATATTGTGTCTGAGTTGATCGTGAGTTGGGCATCGTGTTGACACAGTCTGAGTAAATGGGAGCAGAGGAAAGTAGAATGACTCCTTGAACCCTGTTCCATTTAGTCTCCAATATTTACCCTAAAGCGTGTATGCCTCTAGCATGGACAACGTAAAAAAAGCATGATACACTGGAGGAAAGACTAACCTAAGACCCATCGTTTCTACTCACAGTCACTTAGTGCTTTCTGGCCTCAGTGCCATTATCTATAAGAGGAGGAAACTGTCTCAAAGGCAAGCTTGTAAGGATCAAGTGTGATAATGTCAGCAGCTAGTACTTCATATTTTAATTGTATTTAGAAAAGATTCTTAAGTATCTGCAATGTTTCAGGCTTTGTGAGAAGCATATTGTAGCACACAGAATCACTTTTTTCCCTTAAACCTGCCTCTTTTGTACTGAGGCAACTGTCACTTGAAAGTATTAATGGTCTCAAAATTGACTTTTTATTTCCTACTTTCACTTATTTTCTGTGGATTTCTGCATGTGAATTTAACACTGTTGACTCTGGCTTTAGGGTTAGACAGATCTCAACTGGACAGTTTTAGCACTGAACTTTCCCTGCCCTAGTGGACTTCATAGGGTAATTGGGAAATTAAACAAGATCATGCATGTAAAAGTTTCCCCAATTTTGAGACCATTGGTATCTCAAGTGACAGTTGTGTCAGCAGAAAGAAGGGTAGGTTTAAGGGAAAAAAAGTAATAAGGAAATAGAAACGGTGATTATAGATTACTTATTCCTATTAATAAAAGGTGACTCTGAATGCAAGGAGAGAGCTGTGTGTCATTATCAACGAGAACAATTGACTTTTAATAATTTCAAAACAATTCAGAAAATCTAAGAAATACAGAGTCCACAGGAAAGAGCAAAGTGAATTATTTCTTGAGGTTCAATGCAATAATTGATCTAATCTTCATATAAATTTAAAGAGTGTTACCCTTCTAGCATTAGCTTTTTTCTATTTTAATATTTTCTCCTTCTGATTTTTCTGGAACAATGAACAACTCAATTTCTTTTGTCTAACAATCTTGTTTCTATTAATGTAAATATTTAGCTGTAAAAGATTCTCCTTGAGACATTTTAAGTTTTTACATTAATTTTTGCATTCTTCAAGCTTCTAAATGCTCCCCAATTTTGAAATTTAGGAGCTGCCTGCAAGCCCGCAGGGGTGTTGATGAGGAAGGATTCTAAGAAAGGATGTATGCGCAGAGCCAAGACAGTTGCCGTGGTGTGGCAGCTTCACCAAGCACTGATGGCTTTGGAGGCTGTGAACCAAGAGCAGAAGACCCTCCTCAGTGTGATAGCAAACTGTGCAAGGTAATAATGCTCTTTCCTCAGTTTTCTTTGGCACATTCCTTTTCCACAGTAAATTAGCCCAGGGTCAAACACTGGATGGGCTAGCAAGAACCTAGGCAAGTCTGGTCCAGTTCTGCTTAATGCAGAAGCCTGTGTGAGCGTGGTAGTCCGGAGTTCTGGGCTGAAGCCATCTCCAGTGCTTCACTTGGAAGAATCACATCACCTGAAGGAAACTGTGATGACAGAATTGTGGCAATGGCTCTGTAGCCTGTCGAGATTACGGAGTGGTGTTCTAATGTGATCTTACAGTAATGGAGCCGCCTCCCCACTGCCCAGAGCATGGCCAATGACTCTTTGCCCTACGATTCCAAAGCTAAGTCTGCCAAGCTCTGGCAAAGCAGAATGAATTGTCACAAGAAAGCTGCCAAGAAAAGCATGGCATTGGGGCCACTCCTGTGTGCATAAAGGTATGCCAGCCTATGGCAGAAGGTCGGGGCCAAAACAAGTCTTGTGCAAGAGCTGCATGAGTAGTGGGGCCATTCCTGTGGCACCAGGTTCTAGATGTGTTAGAATTAGGCAGATCTGATAATAGCAGAATCATAGTTTTTTTCTTTTATGTCTTATTTTGTGTTGTGTTTTGTTGTATGTTTCACCTTTGCCCCTCTTACACATGGGGTTTCTGTATCTGTGTTTTGTGTTATTTTAAATTGGGAAAAATAAGTCTCCCTATTCACAATCCTAAATGAGTGACCTCCCTATCATTCCCAAATAATGGTAAAAAATAAAAATAAATTATGATTTTCAGCTTCAGGTTAGAGTCAAATTGGGCAATGTTGCATTTTTTGTATCTTGCTGGTTCCCTTTAAATCGAAATGTATTATGTGTAACAAGAGTGAAAGATTAATAGTAAAGCAGAAAGCAACTAAGGAAGGCCAAATTGACTTTTTTATTACAGTCTATCAAAGCAGTAATTGATATAAAATTTGGAAAGACTATTAGAAATTTGTGAAAGAAACCAGAATACATTTCAAGGTAGAATTAGAAATGAGTGAAGAGAAACACTAGGCTTGAGACATTTTATTATTGTTGTTCTTTCCCTGTAATTTTTATTTTAACTGTTAATTCTATTAGTGTTTTTCTTTTGCCTGCTCTAATTCAGCTCTGGATTTATAAAGCAGTAATTCTGGTGCTGTCCTCAAGGTTGAATCTTGTGGTTCATCTAGGTATCCTTTAGAGACTTTGCATAATAGATGCTCAGTCAATGCTTCTTGTACAAACAACTATGTGCAAATGTATAAAGCAGGGAATTAATGACATGGTGTATTAGTCAGTGTTCTCCAGATAAAGAGAGAGACAGAGAGACAGAGAGAGAGAGAAGAGGAAAAACTTTATTATAGGATTTGGTTTATGATATTATGGATGCCATCTGCAAGCTGGAAGCCCAAGAAAGCTGGCGGTATAATTCAGTCTGAGTTCAAAGGCCTAGAACCAGGATCTCTGATGTCCAAGGACAAGAAAAAATGGATGTCCCAGCAGGAAGAGAAAAAGAGAGAATTCACCCTTCCTATGGCTTTTTGTTCTGTCCAGACCCTCGACGCATTAGATGATGCTGCCCATATTGGCGAGGATGGATCTTCCTTACTCAGTCTACTGATTCAAATGCCAATCTCTTCTGGAAACACCCTCACAGACACACCTAGAAATAATGTTTTACCAGCTATCTGAGCATCCCTTAACCCAGTCAAGTTGACACATAAAAAAACCCATCACACATGGCTTCACTGAATGGCTTTTAAGATAGTTACTGGACATATTTTACTTCTTCCTATCACTTACATTTCTTTTTCCATCTATTTTCCTTGCCTCCCTTCCTCCCTTCTTTCCTCCCTCTTTCTTTTCTTTTTTCCTCTTTTCTCTCCTTTCTTTGATTCTTTTATTACTTCCTTCCTACCTACTTTCATTCCTTCCCTCCTTCCATCCTTTCTTCTTTCCTTCCTTTTGTCCTCTCCCTTCTCTTCTGTTCTGCTTCTTTCCTTTTTTGTCTTTCTTTCAAGTACCTTTTGGTCATTTGCCTATAATTTACTTGTTCCCCCAAACCCAGATGGACATTATGTTGTACTACTGGGGGCCACAGGGACAGAGTGGCTATCCAGTATACTGGATGGACCACTCATGATCACAGCCGAGATGACCAACATTTCCATAGCTGCGTTTGTCTGGAGTGCATTTTCTACGATCAGTCAGAAGCCTAGATATTAAATATGTTTGTCTTAGTATATTCTGTAAGCCATTTACATTTGGATAACTATCCACACTGGAATTCTAAAGAGATTATGAAAATTGAAACAATACAGGGCAAAATAACACATTTTACAGGGGATAAGACTTTACTAATGGCACAGTGTAATCTATTCATTGTATTATGGCCCTGTGTTCTCTAAGGAGTGTCTGGAATCTATGAAATATTCCTGTATCCAAATTTACATGAATCTCTCAGAAGCTCTCTGAAGGCGTTAATTGCTAAATAGATCAAGGTTTCCCCTTGATTTCATTCTGCTTGCAGCAAGTGCTCTGGGAGATTACATTTCTCTGGCTTGAGTTGCTGAAGCCCTAAGATTAACATTCACCCAGGAGGGGTACCCGTTCTGGGAGAGCTTGGCCTATGCATTTTGAATTTTAAAGGGCAGGGAAAACAGCTAATAATTTACTCAAAAGCTCACAAGCAAGATCTACCCAAAATAGCCCTAGGCCCTCATTCCACCTTTTTCCTGCAGTTTCTTTTTCTACCTTTTCTGTCTCTTCCTTTCTTGTCAGGATGACTTGGTGCTCTTGGGAGAGCCTAGTGCGTGCTGAACACCTTAGCCGTGAGCACCTTTGTCTTTAACTCTCCCACTGTGCCTCTTATATACTGCACAGGTACATCCCCCATCACAACCAATTTTGTTTCTGCACATTAATTAGCCATATCATAAACTGAAATCCTAATTGTGTATCATAGAACATGCACTCACTCTTCTTAATATGAAGCACAATTGAATTGGATGTTTTATATTTCCTTTTCTCAAAAGAAAATGCTCTGAACAAAATCAAGCTAATTTTTACTTACGTTGAGAACTCAGTAGATAATTGTTCCAAGGTTCTATGTCTCCTTCCTCTGACCATTCTCAATCAGTAATTCTAGGTAGAAAAAAAATATAAAATGGTACAGTCACTTTGGAAGACAATTTGGTGGTGTTTTATAAAACTAAGCATACTCTTATTGTATAATCCAGCAATCATGTTTCTTGGTATTTTTACCTAAAAGGGTTGAAACTTATGTCCACAGAAAAGCCTACACACAGATGTTTATAGTATCTTTGTTCACTTGTAAGCAACCAACCTGTCCTTCAGTAGGTGAATGGATAAATTCTGGTACATCTAAACAGCAAAACATTATTCAGCACTAAAAAGAACTAAAAAGAAATGAACTATCAAGACATGAAAAGACATGGAGGAAACAAAGGTATACTATTAATACTAAGTGAAAGAAGTCAACCTGAAAATGCTACATACTGTGTGATTGCAACTACATGACATTCTGGAAAAGGAAAAACTATGGAGATGGCAGAAAGGTCAGTGGTTGCAGGGGTTAGGGGTGAGGGATGTATAAACAGGCAGAACACAGAGCATTTTGAGGGCGGTGAAACTACTCTGTATGATACTACAATGGTGAATACCTGTCATTCACATTTGTCTAAACACATAGAATGTACAATACCAAGAGTGAACCCTAACAAATTCAGGGTGAGAATGATGTGCAGATGTAGGTTTCTCAGTTGTAACAAATGTACCACTCTGGTGGGGGATGTTGATAATGGGGGAGGCTATGCATGTGTAGGGACAAGGGGTATATGGGAAATCTCTGACCTTTCTCGATTTTTCCATGAATCTAAAATTGCTCTTAAGAGTGGTCTATACATGGATATATTAATACAACCAAATTAAAAGAATTCACACTCATGGTATATGCCACCCAGTAGAACTCTATGTGGTGACAAAAATGTTCTGTACCTGCATTGTTCAATACAGTAGTCACCAGGCATATGACTAATGAGCACAGCATCTGAATTATTGCTTCCCCTCCTCTTTTTTTCCATAATGAAACAAAATGCTAGTGAAGAAGAAAGAACAAATTTCTGGATAGAAGAAAAAACATTAATAAATCTACCTTCCAGTGCCACCTGGTGAAATGAGAATAAATGTCTAGAAACTGATACTTTTCAATAAGAGATTTCTATTAGGACTTGATGAATAAAGAAAGAGTAACCACAAAAAAAAAATAGGTAAGTAACAAACATTGAGTTTTTAAAGAGTTCAAACAGTAGGTCTATTTAACGGTTGATTTTGTTCAACAATTCAAAAATCCAGCTAGAGCCTCAGTAGATAGGTTCCACTGAATTCTGATAAATTTAATCAAGCCAGCATGTGCACAAGTATACCTCTTTTCATTGTGCTTTGTTTTATTACACATTGCAGATACCGTGTTTTTACACCTTGAAGGCTTGTGGCAACCCCGCATCAGGTAATTCTTTCTATCGACACCATTTTTCCAACAGCGTGTGCTCACTTTGTGTCTCTACTTCATGTTTTAGAAATTCTCAAAATATTTCAAAATGTATTATTATATTATATCTCTTATGATGATCTGTGATCTTTGATGTTATTGTTGTAATTGTTTTGGGGCACCACGAACCATACCCATATAAGACGGTCAACTTAGTAAAATGTGTGTGTTCTGATTGCTCCTCGGACTGGCTGTTCTCCTGTCATTCTCTCTTTCCTCTGGCCTCCCTGTTCTTGAGAAATGGGGATATTAAAATTGGGCCAGTTAATAGCCCTACAATAGCTTCTAAGTGTTCAAGTGGAAGGAAGGATCACAAAAGCTAGACATGATTAAGCTCAGTTGAAGCTGACATAGGCTAAAAGCTAGGCCTCTTGCACCAGTTAGGCAAGCTGTGAATGCAAAGGAAAGGTTCTTAAAGGAAACTAAAACTGCTACTCCAGTAAACATACGAATGGTAAGAAAATGAAACAGCCTTATTGCTGATATGCAGAAAGTTTTAGTGGTCTGGATATAAGATCAAACCAGCCACAACATTCCCTTAAGCCAAAGCCTGATCCAGAGTAAGGTCCTAACTCTCTTCAATTCTCTGAAAGCTGAGGGAGATGAGGAAGCTGCAGAAGAAAAGCTTGAAGCTAACAGAAGATGGTTTATGAGGTTGAAGGAAAGAAGCCATTTCCATAACATAAAAGTGCAAAGTGAAGCAGTAAGTGCTTTTGTAGAAGCTGCAGCAAGTTATCCAGAAGATCTAGCTAAGATCATTGCTGAACGTGGCTACACTAAACAACAGATTTTCAATGTGGATGAAACAGTCTTCTATTGGAAGAAGATGCCATCTAGGACTTTCACAACTCAAGAGAAGTCAGCTAATGCAGCTGATGACTTTAAGTTGAAGCCAATTCTCATCTACCATTTCAAAAATCCTAGAGCCCTTAAGAATTATGCTAAATAGACTCATTCTATGCTTTATATATAGGATAATAAAGCCTGCATTACAACACATCTGTTTACAGCCTGGTTTACTGAATGTTTTAAGATCACTGTTGAGACCCACTGCTCAGGAAAAAAAAATTCCTTTTAAAATATGACTGCAAAATATTGGCAATGTACCTAAGTTATCCAAGGCTTCTGATGGAGATGTATAAGAGGATTAATGTTGTTTTCATGGCTGCTAACCCAACATCCATTCTGCAGACCATGGATCAAGGAGTAATTTTGATTTTCAAGTCTTATTATTTAAGAAATACATTTTTATAGCTGCCACAGAAAAAATATAGATCAGATTCCTTTGATGGATCTGGGAAAAGTAAATTGAAAACCTTCTGGAAAGGATTCACCATTTTAGATGCCAGTAAGAACATTTGTGATTAATGGGAGGAAGTCAAAATATCTACATTAACAGGAGTTTGGAAGAAGTTGATTCCAACACTCATGAAGACTTTGCAAGCTTCAAGATTTCAGTAGATGAAGAACTTAAGATGTTGTGGAAATAGCAAGAGACCTAGAATTAAAAGTGGAGCCTGGAGATGTGACTGAATTGCTGTAATCTTGAATAAAGAACTGCTTCTTATGGATGAGCAATGAAAGTGGTTTCTTGAGATGGAATCTACTGCCCGTGTACATTTTTGAAATGACAACAAAGGATTTAGAGTGTTACATAAACATAGTGATAAAGCAGCAGAAAGGTTTGAGGGGATTGACTCCAATTTTGAAAGAAGTTCTACTGTGGGCAAAATGCTGTCAAACAACATCCCGCACTACAGATAAATCTTTCATGAAAGAGAGAATCTGTCAATGAATGAAGCAAACTTCATTGTTGTCTTATTTTAAGAAATTGCCACAGCCACCCCAAGCTTCAGCAACCACCAACCTGATCAGTCAGCACCCATCAACATCAAGGCAAGATTTCCACTAGCAAAAAGATCATGGCTTGCTGAAGGCTCAGATGATTGGTAGTAATTTTTAGCAATGAAGTTTTAAAAAATTAAGGTATGTACATAAGTTTTTAGACATAATGATACTGCATACTTCATGGACTACAGTATAGTGTAAATATAACTTTTATATGCACTAGGAAACCAAAAAATTTGTGTGATTTGTTTTACTGTGATATTTGCCTTACTGAGGTGGTGGTCTGCACTGTACCTGCAATACCTCCAAGGTATGTCTGCATGTCATACCAAATTTAGAAGCTGTCAAAACCTTGTTAATTTTGTAAATAATGATAATAACAGTAGAGCAGTTTGTTAGGTACAATCTGCCGTAATGCAATGTATGTCTAAGAATCAGTAAGTGGCACAAAATGACAGACCTAACAGAGATGTCAATAATACATAATGGATCCAACCCCCAAACTGAATCCAATCTAAGTACAAAAGTATTTTTGTCAGAGTTCTGGAATTTGTTTTTATCCCCACTGAATATGAATGATTGAAACTGAATAACTTGCTTTATAACATATAAGACTCTGAAAATTCACTGGATTTAGCATTATTAGGATCAGGGTACCTACTGAATCACAGATTTTGTAAAGGAGTATTAGTCACCTTTAATACTTAGACTCTTCCAAGTAACAGTAGGAAATTGAAATTGAAACCTTATTGCATTAGACGTGTCATGAGGATTATCTACAAGCTCTAGTTTTGCTCGTGAAGATGTTGGGATGACTGTGGGTATTGTGATGGGACATGGAGGTAAGCCTGGCTAGGCTTTAATTGTCATTGGGGAGTGGAGGGGGCTGAGGCAAGTCACTCGCCCTTCCTAGTGCTCAATTTCCTCTTTTGTAAACTAGACGTTCCTAGATTTTTACGTTTCATTATTCAGTAGCAATTTAAATAGATATTAGGTATGATAAGGTTACCAACTTTCAGTTTTGCCAAGTAAGAACATTAAAAGATGCCATCTACTCTCACCATGATTTTATAAAGTGTAGAGAATTTTAGTACCAAAGAAATTACTAAACCTAGTTTTGCGAAAATCTTTCTATGAAGTTGTTATTTTCCTAGGATTTTATCACTGACCAGTGTGGGTCCTTGGAACAGCATTTGGGAACTCCTGGATATTTACAATCCTGATTTTGTACTTGTTGACTGTTATGGTCTGAAAGTTTATTATGCCCCTCTCCAAAACTTATATGAAATAGCAGCCTCTCATGATGCGAAGAGAGGACTTTGGGAGGTGTTTAGGTCATGATAGCAGAATCCTCATGAATGGGATTAGTGCCCTTATAAAAGAGGACCCCCGGCCGGCACGGTGGCTCACGCCTGTAATCCTACCACTCTGGGAGGCTGAGGCGGGCGGATTGTTTGAGCTCAGGAGTTTGAAACCAACTTGAGCAAGAGTGAGACCCTGTCTCTACTAAAAATAGAAAGAAATTAGTCGGACAACTAAAAATATATAGAAAAAAATTAGCCGGGCATGGTGGCGCATTCCTGTAGTCCCAGTTACTCGGGAGGCTGAGGCAGAAGGATCGCTTGAGCCCAGGAGTGTGAGGTTGCTGTGAGCTAGGCTGACGCCACGGCACTCACTCAACCCCGGGCAAAAAAGTCAGACTCTGTCTCAAAAAAAAAAAAAAAGAGGCCCCCCAAGGGAGCTTGTTTGTCTCTTATACCATGTGAGGACACAGCAAGGAGGCACTGTCTATGAACCAGGAAATAAGCCCTTGTCAGATACCAAATCTGTTAGCACCTTGATCTTGAACTCCCCAGCCTCCAGAACTGTTGGAAGTATATTTCTGTTTTTTATGAGCCATTCATTTTATGTTATTTTGTTGTAGCAGCCCAAACAGGCTAAAATATTGACCAAAAACAAATATTAGGTAGATCTAGTCTTCACAGTTTGTATTCTTCAATGTTTATTACTTGTCTATTTTCTTCTTTTTAATTCTTCAAGTCCCTATAGACATCTTACACTGAGAAATATCAGTTTCTAAACTTTCCCTTCTGTGGTACCAGGTATCACTGAAACATAGATTCACCGATGATTTTTTTCTCTGCCTCAAACCCGTTCTTTCTTATGTACTGAACTTTCGTTTGATTACAGTAAAGAAAAGACTCATACTTATTTCAAGTGCTCAGTTGTCACATGTGGCAAGTGGCTACCGTATAGGATGGTGGAGAGTTAGAGAACAGAAAATCTTATTAGACAGGGCTTGTCTAAAAGGATAAACAGAAAATAAATTTTCTTTTTTCTTCCTAGAATTACTGACTGAGGAGTTTGAGAGGAAGTGGGAGAGTTACACTTTATCCAGCCACCAACTGAATTCCAGGAAAAAGTAGTTGAGGCTGTACCATGACATCCTTCTAGTGTATCTCTGTTTGGCTACTTCTTTCTTCTTATGTAACAGAGCACGGCCAAACATATTTTATAATTTTGATTTCTTGAAATCCAGATTCAGATCCAGCTCTGGGCTCTGATTTTTTATGGGAGTGAAGGGCTTCTGGAATCAGCTGCTCCATTTGGAATAGCCCGCCTTTCTCCTCCCCACACCTCCGCATTCAGTCTCCATTTCTTCAGTCTCATGGCAAGCCCACCATACAGGCTCAAAAAAGCTCCATCTGCTCACTCCCTAATCTCTATTTAAATCAAGCTAAATAAAGTCTTTCTGGGAGGACTGGGCACATTTCTGTAGTGGAATTGTATGGAAACATCTCTACTCGCGTCTTCCACAGCATTCGTTTCTGGGTTTGTTATTCTTCAAGGTCTTTTCAGATCATGCTGTAATTAGCACTGCAGCTTTCGCTTATGTTTAAAATGATTATCTACCCAACACACACGCGCACGCGCACGCACACACACACACACACACACACACACAAAAGAAAGGCAAAGTTTGTAGTTATTTGGTTAATTTAGGCAGCAATGGTGGATAACTACACTTCTCTTTCAAAGAAATCATTCAGAGAATGAATAACTCTACTAAGTCACCTGCGTTGATCTCATCCATCAGATAGTGGATCCTCCATGTAGTCCTGTCTAGAAAAGAGATATCTACATTTCTTACCACCCACACCGGTCCTCCCTAGGCCGTCCATCCCTTCTTACCTGGTCCTCATGTCCCCTAAAAAAATCAAGGAAAATGAAATTAATGTTACCAGTTGTTTTCATGGTTAATCTGAAATCTGGGACTGTATTCCTGGAAATTGTGCAGGGCTCTGCAATTTCTAAATGGATGGAAGGGACAGTGTGTCAGGTCTAAATCAAAGGGTATTTTAGTCATTTTCAGGAAGCAGAACTAAGGACTAATAACTAATGGATTTTGAATTTCCATTTTAAATATATTTATTAATCACACAAATCTCTGACAGAAGGTCATGCCTACACATGAGTGTGGGTGAATATTTTCCTACAGAGATTATTCATGGTAACTTCTTCTGGTTCAGAAGCAGTTAGTTTTAGTAGTTACAATGGAATGTTATGAGAGGTTCCTTTTTTCTTCTTTTTTAAACTTTCAAATAGAATTCAAAACTTTTATATAATACAAAAACCATAGATATGTTTCATTCTTTACCTGCTGTTTTTCTTGAGACTATAATTAAATTTTCATAAGGCCTGTCCACATTCTGTCTGGTCTCGAAGGAGAATTGCTCAGTTCTGCTCTGAATACACGTGGTATCATGTTCTCTTGGCTTCAGACACTTCAGCGTATTTTAGACATCACTAGCTACTTTGATTATATCAGACCCATCTTATTCCTGAGGTTTTTTTTTAATTTCTTCTTTACATGTAGTCTGCTTTGCAACCAGCTATCCACACATTCATGGTCTGTTAAGATAACTACTCTATTTCAACTTAGTATTATTTACATTCACTGTTACTTTTGGAAACCATAAAAATGATCTTGGTTAGTGCTTTCCACTATTTCTCCAGCAAGGTTTCACATGTTCTCCTGCAAAAACTTTTCTTAGTGCTATTTTGAATAAAAAGCCTCACTAATCTAGTTTGGCAACATGTGTCAAACTTCAGATTATTGATAAAGGCGAAGTCATTGCTCCTATTTTATTTATTATTAGGAGAAATATGCTTAATCATAAGAAGACTGGTAATTTTCATGGACCTTATCTAGCAGAAGACTTGGTTACAGTTCTGGCCTT
This sequence comes from Avahi laniger, assembly GCA_963575035.1. Classification (NCBI taxonomy): domain Eukaryota; kingdom Metazoa; phylum Chordata; class Mammalia; order Primates; family Indriidae; genus Avahi; species Avahi laniger. Next base: position 24,519 of record CAUYSK010033324.1, read on the forward strand.
GCCACTTTCTAGCTATAAGACATTACATGGGTTAATTGGCCTCTCTTATCCAATGACATCTACTTTAAAAAAGAATATTATAATCTATAACTTATAGGGCTGTGATGCAAATTTAAAAAATGGTGTTCTTTGAGGACAAAGACTATCTTTTTCACCTTGGTATCTCCAGCACTTAGTATATTGCTCAGAAGAGAGTAGGAACTCACTGAAATGGTAGTTAGAATCAATAAGAAAGTAAAAAGATGAATGACTGAGTTAGTCAATGGATATGGAGCTGCTATATAGAGACAAAGAGAAGTTTTTGATCTTATCGAAACAAAGGGGGGAAAGTTTAATACAGAAGAGTGAAAGTCTTACAAGGGAATGAAAGCCACTACTGTTTTAGGCACTTGTTCCCTAATTAACACCTAAAAACTGAGTCTAAACCAGTGGTAGACTTGATGACAAGTTTTTAAAAACATTTCTTAAAATATTAAAAATTTCAATTACCATCACAACAACAATAATAACAAACATTAACAGAGCACTTACAATGTTCTGGGTATTCTGCTAAGTGTTTTATGTTTTATTTCACACTATCTTTAAAATGATCTTAAAAAGTAGATACCAACATGTTCTATAGATAGAGAAAGGAAAAGTAACATAACCAAGGTTACACAGCTGGCACATGTCCAAGCCACTGCTGAACTGCTTTCTCCTTATGTTCAATTAAAGGTCAAACTGTGATATGATCTTTGGTTTACTGGTCTCAGTTGTTTGATATAAACTATAGGAGAGCATAAACCATGCCCTATTCAATTTTAAGTCCTCAGTATCTAGATGGTGCCTGAAACACAGTAGGTACTTGAAATTGATAATTCAGCCCACACATAAAGTTTGGTTTTAGGCATTCCAAAGAACTCGTTTGAAGGAATCCTCTATTCCCTTCATATCCCTTCTCATCTCTGCATCCCAGCCTGTCACTTATCAGCCATCCTTACCCTTCAGCCAGTAAAATTTGTAGTTGTCTTGGCAAGGCCAGTTTTGGAAATCTCAAGTCCAATCTATGTTATAATGGAAAAGAAAAGAAAAAGCCCTACAATAGATACCACACCAAAATTATAGGCACCGATAATTTTATTTATTATACTTAATTTTCTAAGTTCAAGGCAAAGTTTCATGTTGTCAACCAATTTGGGGTCATGATTTGTAAGGTGTGTGTGTTTGAGTTTGAGGTCCATCTGCTCATAGGAGGTATGTCTTCTTCTTTGAGACAACTTCCAGACCAAATCTACATTTGGATCAGAAACAACGTCCTTCCTAGTAGGGACCCAGCCTATAAATTGGGAAAGGACTCAAGGCTATTTTGGGGAGCACTTTCCCTCAGCATTCTGACAATCCACCCTCAATTTCTTTTTAATGACTAGATTGACCAATACCCTTGGCTGCCTCTCAATCTTGCCTCTAAGAATGTTGTGTTCTGTTAACCATCTCCAGACCTTGTCCATAAGTCAAGCTTTCCTGGTTGTCCCTTTGACTTTGCTGCTCATTATAAAATTGTGCCCACCTGGCCTCTAATGGATAAATACTGCATCCTGGTCCCTATTATTTCTGGGATCCTTTTATCCTCATTGCTATCAAGAAGCCCAGTTCTGGAAGAGTATCTCCAAAAGTCAGTCTGGGCTAGTAGAGTATTGCCATCACCAAGCATCTCAATGATGCTGGTGCCTCTCTCACCAATGCATTTCTTATCACTCTGGTGGAGGAAATATCTGCTGAGTCCTCTCTTGGAACAGAATTGGCTAGTGGGCCTCCTCGCCTTATCTACTGTTTCCACTCAAGGATGCTACTTTTCTGAGCCTTTTGAGACCTTTCCACTGCCAGCCATGACAGTTCTGACATGTCTACTTCTCTAAGCATGGGCATCCATCACCTTCTAACTTCCAAGAGCTATCTTATATAAGAATTTGCCCATTCTCCTGAGCATCTTGCCAGGGTATTTATTCTTGATCATGAGACAGTGCTACCATATTGACAAACTTTTCCTTTTTTAACTTATGTTCTGTATCTCCTGACCAGCATCTTCAATCCTTTACATACTCCCCTGGCTGGATTCCACAGCTCTTTGTGCTATAGTTCTTTTCTGCTCAAAGTGGACTCAAGAATTCCTCACCTATAGTAAGTTTTGATTTAATCACAGTTATGCTTCTGTGACCAGGAAGAGAGATGGGGGTACCACCTGAAGGAGGTTCATAGTGTCTGGTGAGACAGAACCCTCTGCACAGTTTACAAGCAAGGAGAAGGGGAAGCTAGCCTTTCATATGGGGAAATCAGCCACTTCTGTGGAACCAGAAGGTACAGAGGGATCTGGTAATTCAAGATTTTTGAGTGCATTGACCTAGATGTCCCTAATCCAGTTTCAGAGTCCCACTCGTTTCCAATTAAAATCCTGGCCTTGGCTTAGCTGAGTTGCTGAGGTTGAGAATTCATTCTTTCTTTGTAATGAAGTTATAGGCCCGATCTTCATCTTTTTCTGCTCTCTGATTGCAAATTAGGGTCTCTGTTTGCTACCAAGGAGACCATCTGGCTTTCACATCTTGAATTGTTGATTCGTCATCCTCAGCCTGTCATTGTCTTTCTCCAGGACATCAGCTGCCCCCAGCAACAATCCTCTAATTTCATAGTTCTTCTATAGCAACTTCCCAAAACCTGGTTTGCCAGATATGAAAGTTGTAACAGTTGTACCACTACAGCATGACAGAGCTATCATTACTCCACTTACCAAGTGATGGGGTGTATATTGCTAGTCATCCAGCCCTGAAATGCCATTCCATTTCTGCTTCCTGATGCCCTGTTGCAGATCAGGTTGCTTTCGGGAAGTTCCCTGGGGATCCCTTTCAGGGGCTAGGTGGATGAATGAGTGCAACAAGATTGAGCAGAGAGAGGAGTAGAATTGGGATGCGGTCACTTCATAAGTCTCAGATGATCCCATAGTGAGCTCCGGAGCTGGAACAGTTCTTTATATTTGTCCCACTTTACATTTGTAGGTGGGATTGTGGGGAAAGAAATAGATTGTGAGGTGGAGATGAAGTTTAGGAATCTAGATATATTGAGTTTAAGAGGCCATTTAGACTTCCTGGTATAGATGTTCAACAAATATGTGTATGAATGAACTTAAATCCAGAGGAAAAGTCAGGGTTAGGGTTAAAGCAAATGTCTGGGGGTCATCAAAATATAAATGTTGTTAGAGCCTTCTTCCCCACAAATAGAACTGTAATTTAGAAAACAAAGCAAAATGTATTTTCCAGTCTCCTTTGCAGATGAGTGTAGCCATGTGACAGAATTTTGAAAGCGCGGGTAATTGAGTGCAGATTCTTTAAATACTCCAAAGAAAGGTGACAGGGTCAACTATCACTTATCTTTTCCCTGTGTTCCTGATGCACAGATATCTGCAGATTTAACTGTCGGAACTTCGGCAGTCTATGAGAGAGCTGGGCTCAGAAAACGGTACCCCAGGATGAGGGCCTCAGAAGCTGCCTCAGAAGCAAAAGTTCTTCTCTGACCTTCTCCTGTCCTCCTGCCTCTCAGCCCCATTCTCCCAATGATGCAGCCATAGAAACTAGAATCCTTCTTTCCTAAGGCAGGTCATAAAAGCCAGAACCCCTTTTCCCAAAAGGCAGCCATAATATCTAAAATTATTCTGTGTGAAACTGACCATAAATAAATTATCTGACCTACCTTGTTGCCCCATACCCAGAAGGAAGGAATGCTGCACAGAGAGGTCAAGAAGAATCTAGACAGGCCTTATTGAGTAATCTTTTTTGTCCAACCATATTTCTACACATCTGCCCATACATTATTGAACCCAAGCATAAAACTGGACAATTGCCCCTGTATATTTGGGTCTTCATTTTGAAGGCTCCTATGTATACACATTAAATAAATTTATACGCCTTTTCTCCTGTTAATCAATCTGCCTGTCAGTGGTTTCTCAGCAAAGCTTTATGAGGCCAAGGGCCCCTTTAGAGAAAGGCCAACAGACGCCAGTACTCACGTCCTTGAGCCACCACCCCAGCTCAGGACGGCCTACCTCAGGATTCTGTCACAGGAAAGAAAAATAAACCCCTGTCCTGTGCACACTTGCTTTTTCAGATTCTTTTATGTGCCTAATGCATTCTGTAACTGATAGTTATGTTGGATGCGATGGCCCCAGGAAAGAATTTAGAGTGGGAAAAGCAGATGCTGTGCGAAAACTCTAGAGGACACTTATGTTTAAGGAGTAAAGAGAACTCAGTTGTGGACGCAGGAAGAGACTTTGAAGAGAGTAATATCACTGAGGACAAAGTAGTCAACATTTTTCTGTACAGCAGAGCAGAACAAGAATTATTAATAAAATATGTCCATTGGATTTGGTATTCAAGAATCCATGTAGCTTAGTGCTCCAAGACAGAAGGTAATTGATAAATTCTTACTGGCATTGCTTAATACTGAATTGATCACGATGATTCACTTATTCAACAAATAATTATTGAGCACAAAGCAAGTCCAAGACACTGTATTACAATGATAATCAAAACAGACTGAGAGTTTAGAGCCTCATAATTTATAAAGATGCTTCCTACTCTATTAATGAGAATGTAAACATCTACAGCTTTGAGTTAGTGAAATGCCTGCTTTAAAATTTTGTTATGAAGTCCTTCGAGCAAAGAGCACAGCACAGCCTGCATTACATAGATACTTATTCATACTCTTTCATACATCATGGAAACCAAAATCTTTTAACCATGTTACAGACACTGGATGCAACCATGAGGTAAAACTTGTGGGTGTGTCTTGGAGAAAGAGTTATGAAGTCAGGTTGTAAATCAGCTACACGCACTCAACCAGTTATGATTGGTCTTGTGCCACTCCATCCATGTGGAATGAATAACTGAAATAATGGAGAAGGTGTACTTGAATCAAAGTACATATCCAAATGGGTAGATAACGGCAACAAAGAAATACTTACAGCATGTTTTTGAAATGAAAAATAGCAAGGCTACCATCAAAATGCATGTGAAACCTCATTTTTTTAAATTTTCATTCTTTTATTATGTGAATAGATAATTCGCAGGTCTCAAAATATATCCAAAGGCATAGTTAGTGACACAACACAATAGTTTAAGGTCATTTTGGCAATTGTTGAATTTTACTTGCAGTTCATGGTAAAAAAAAGCTTCATGGAGTAGGAGTAGTGGCCACGTTTCACTGTAATGTGTGCATCAAAAACATAACCTTACTTCAGGAGAATTGGTTTGCTGGGCTTGAACTCTTTGACAGACTGTATGGATTTCCATTCTTTCCCCGGGTCACTCTAGCACTGTAGATCAGTAACACCATCGATTTAGAAGTGGTTACAAAGCAAGTCAAAACAACAATAGGAACTGGTTATTACAGGGAGAGCAATGAAAGGTGTTGGAAAGATAAAAAGCATGGGCCAGAGAATGTATATTATTTTGCACACTGGGTTTGTTAGATAGGTCAGAGTGGGCAAGAGGAACCGTGATGACAAAGAAAGATAAGCAGATTTCAGCTACTCCTAAGTACCTGTCCGAAATAGATGAGTGAGAATTCATTCTGTTAGGGTCACTATAGTTTCAATTTCTAACACTTCTAACTCAACAAGAGCTTTCCCAAAGGACTTCACAGAATACAAATGTGTTTCACAACTTTTGAAAGATCCTGTTTCTTCAAGGTATTTTGTTGTCATTGTTGAGATGTACAGAAGTCATAGTGTTAAGGAAAAATATGGTATGATAACTTTGTTATTCATCATTCAGCATTTTTACTTGCTTCATTCAGCAACCACATAGAAATTTTATTGAGCCCTGGTCATATGCAAGATAAGAAATATTCAAAGAAAAATGGGTAAAGTGCAATAATAACTTGCTATGACATATTCAACCTGAACAAATCACTAATATAAGGCATATATATCATATGATGGTATGCTGCATACACAAATGACAAAAGTCAAAAGAGATTGACCAAATTTCCTTTTAAAGTATGTATTTCCTTAACACATTTATTAAAGAGATTCCTTTAAGTAGATGAATTCAGTGAAATATCTAATGCTTTTAAGCACGTCGAGTTTATCACTGGTTTGGAAGAGTTTAGGATACATTAGTGATAAGATCACAAGCAAACAAACAAACAAAAAGGACAATTCTTAATTTGAGGGAAAGCAAAAAAAGGTTGCACCAAAAAAAGATTATTCATAGAATCCCACATTGCTTAGGTGTGAATAATGTATCCATATTCATAATGCAAGTACTAAATACTGATTACTCAAAATATTTTAAAACTGTATCTATAAAAGGGGAAGAAGGTGATGGTATATGTTTGTGGGGAGGAGCCGATAAATAATGTCTGAAACTGAAGAGGAAAACAGCAATATAAGCATACTGTCAAGAAATAGAACAGTAAATGCTAGGATAAATAGCTAAAATTTTTGACGGTTGTTGCCTCTGGAGAGCAGGAAACGAGGAGCAGGATGCTTTGGGGACTACTACTCTCTTACCAAGGTCCGGAGAACGATTTGACTCTTTAAAATCTATAGCCATATAATTTTGATAAAAATAAGTACTTAAATCTAAAGATGCATGTTATAAAAAAATGAATTTATGTTTATACATATGTTTAAAAGTTATGTAAGGATTAATTACAGCTAATAATTCTAATTTTTGAGGAGTGGGATTATGGCAATGGGGAGAGAAGGGGGACTTTTATATACTTCATTAAATTTGATTTTATGAATGAGTATTAATACGTGTTAGTTTGTGGAAGTTAAATTTCTACATAAATAAAAATTTATATACATTAAAAATTGAAATAAATATATTGTGAGTTAAATAATAATTTTATTTATGTGAAACCTTGTTTCTACACAATCTTAAACACTATATATGAATTTTCAAACTCAAACAAATTGACCAAATGGCCCATGTATTATTTGGAGACTAGTTTAGCGTATAATGGTGAGATGCACAGGAACAAAATCTGATCAAGTGGCATATTTGATTAGGTTCAGTGAGATCATTACATATAAAAGCATGTTGTATGCTTTAAAGTACAGAACAAATAAATGTATTAATTATCACACCTGGTGCAGATGCAGGCAAATAGTAAGCCACAAAGCCCCAGAGACATGCTCTGTTTCAAGATGACCCAGAATCCTCAGAGAACTCCAGAATTGATTATCATTGGAATATATACCCAGTCTCCTACATGTTTGGCTAGGGTGGATCTTAGAATCAAGTGTAGCATTTAAATGAAGTTCAACCCTCCTGGTTGAGATCAGTTGTCATATGGGAAGCTTATGTGCTTAGCTAGCTCAGAAAACTGACTGAGCACAGCCAAGATTCTTGCCTTGATCCCAAGTAGGCTTCCTGGCTTGGTTCTGTGCCTTAGCCGCAGACTACACTCCCAAACCCAGCAGTCTTAGAACTGCGTGCCATAGGCCACAAACGAGAATAGACAGGGGAGTTGGTTAATCCATGTAAATCCATTCACACTATCAGACAAAGAGTTTAAATGATGTTCCACTATGTTGGGTGACTAGCAACACATTTTATGAATAGACAACATATGACTGTTTCTTCTTGATGTTGTTTTATTTCCACTGCCAGGGATTGCAGCTCTTAGAGCATTTCTGCTTTCTCCAGGCTATGGTACTTAGAATCTCAAAACTGGAAGGAACGCTACATCAGTCATTTGATCTACTCCACTGCATGATGCAGAACTTTTCTCCACAGCATCACTGGAAAAATAATTTAGTCTCTGCCTGATCATTACTGGTGGTTGAGGGGGTTGGTAGTATTCATAATGTCAAAGGACCACTAACTGCATTGCTGGACAGTGATAGTTACTCAAAGTGTCTCCTACTGATGGGCACACTGATTCCAGTTTTGCTCTCTGGCAGAACATTGAATAATTTTAATCTTTCTCTGAATTGTGTGTAGACTCTATGTTTTTCTACTACGCTTTTTCTATTTATGACAAAACAGGTTTTTCACCATTTCTAGAGGCCTGCTTTTCATGTTCTTTATGACCCAGGTACATTCTATTAATACATTGCCAGTGTCCCTCTGAAAAGGTGATAATCAGACCTAAAATAGAAATCTTGAGATGTGATCCACCTTGGACAATAACCCTCTTTCTCTGAACAATTTCTTGCCTGTACAGTTTTATGAAGATGACACAAGGAATAAGAGCCTCTGGCTGCTCTAATCCCGGTATGATTTAAGTTGCTCTCCTGAATCTTATCCTGTCATTTCTTCTGAGGTATAAAATCACGAGGGCAACAAATCAAGGTCCGAATTGAAATATTCAGCCCATTTTGAGAAAGTGAGTAACTCCAGCAGTGGCGAACGAATTCTTTTGTGACACATGGGGCTTGCAAATCATTGCTAGCAACAAAATTGAGGGAGGACCTAATCCAGTTATCAAAGGATAGAGCATTAGAAACAACTTTTTTAATGGTAGATACCAGAAAATGTGGTAGAAACTGAGTGATGTTTTAATAGTAAAACTGCTTCCATTATCATGTATGTATTTATGTGAACAAGTCTTTTTAGTGCTTACAACTTAACTTGGAGTATTTCAGACACTGAACACCTTATGGTAACAGGAATTTTTGAAAATTTATATTTAAATTTATATGCATATTTTAAAAACTGTTATACCATGATTAGCAAAAGACTTTCAGACATAAAAATATGGAAAAATGGAATATATACATTCTCATAGAAAAATGAGCACGTTCCTGTATTTTAAAAATGGATGATCATGAATATCAAGTTATTAAATTATCTAAATTCCATTAGTTATATTAAAAACATTAAGGTCACCATTTTATTTTTAAATGTCAATGTTATCTACATTCCAGAAATTACATTCTTTGGAACTACTTTAAGAATTATATTATTCAAAATTACTTATGATTAAAATTTATACACGTCAAACTAAAATGATATGAAGAAGTATATCTTTTTTTCTTAATGAAAATTAAACACATTTTAGGTTGTTTTCCTTTATATGAGAAAAACAGTTAAAAATGACTTCCCTAAATTGTCTATTAGAAACCCTGGTCCTACTCATCCCGAACCAACTAGGACAGAAACAGAAGTGTCTCAACCATTTAATCCTTTAGCACCCTTGGTTGAAGGCAAGATGATGAGAGCTGAAGCAATACGCTGAGTAGTCAGGGCTGGGATGGCCACGGTGGGCTTGGGCAGAGCAGAGAATAGTAGAGACAGACTTATGTGTAGCTCACCTCATTACTCTTGCATACTACAATAGACCAGGCCTACTAGCCTTTTCCTAATGGTATGAAACTGATATTTCCCCCATTTATTGTATAGAAGTCAAGCATTTGACATTTACTCTTCAAGTAAAAAAGTACTTTAAGCACAGTTCCAGCAGAATATATATTTCACCTACTTCTGTGCCTTTTAAATTGTCAAAGGTTTAATGACTGTCAGAATTCCATTTGTGGACTCTCCACGGCCAATTTTAGTCATTGCTGCACTTAAATGATTGAAACCACTCCTTGCTTATTGATTTTCCATGCCATGTGAAATGAAACCCTGTCTCTCACGGAGTTTTGGAAAAGCAGATACAGATGCTGTCACAACTTTTGATTTAATTTGAGAGCCTCATTTCCTGCCTGATTGAGCTCATGTATTTTTGTGAAAAATTATTCAACCTCATCAGAATAGTCTCACGAGTCAATACTTTGAGGAAACTAGGGCACCGAGCACCTCCTACCCAAGAAAAAGGAGGCCCAGCAAGGAGAGAATGTAGCCTGGATGAGATTGACTCAAGTATGCCCTCGGAAAGAGAAGTGCCTTTGGCTTCAAAAAAAGCAGAAAGCTCATTTGGCAACCAAGAAAAAATGAGATTTCAGAAATTGCTTGGCTTTCATCTAATTTTGCAATTGCTTTTAAATAAATCTTTTAATGATTTCAGCCATTTCTAGGCTTGGCTATATCTGGATGAGTTGGCACATCCCAATTAAAAATTATATATGTAAATAGTTATAAAGAATAAAATAGGAAGATTAAATTTTTCTCCTCCTAGCATCAATATGGTCACACTTCATGGAGTAAGGGAGTTGTACACAACATTGTCTCCATCGTTCCTCCTGGATCCATCAGTGGTAATCTATGCTCCCAAATGTGGCAAAATCAATAGAAAACCATCACTGGAATTATAAAAAGACCAAGAAATATCCTGTTGATAATGGATTAATAGAGTCACAGATTTTTAGCCTTAGGGGTAACATTTAAGGTTGTACAGGGCCTAGTTCCAGATGAGGTAAACTGAGGCTCTGTGAGTTCAGATTACCTGGTGAAAGATGATAATGGCAAACTAGGGGTGTGATCCTAGTTTTAGTACTTCTACTAGCTCTGCTAGTCCACAGCTTTTCACAACCTTTGTTTGTATTGTTTTTGTGTATGAAAGAGACATATTGTTAAAATCAAGGAAGAGTCCTCTCTCCCTCTGGCAATTCTGTTCCTTAGCAGATATAACAGACAACTCTACTCCCTTTTCCCTGGCATCTCCACTGCAGAGGCCAGAGAAGCTAAGTGTTCCCATTCCAACCACCACTGCAATTAGTGGTGCTTTTGCTACATAGATCCGGTCAATGAAACACAAATGGGTGTCTGCCAAGTGCTCAAAGGAAAACCTTTGACATTTTGGATAAAAGATAAGAGAACAACCATTGTCTTTTTCTTTCAGTCATCATATTCCAAGCAAGATAACTGCCCTGAATATGAATTTGCAACCTGGAGCTGAGTTAGCCATCTTGAGAAGTGATAAAAATGAAGCAATATTCAAGAAAATTGTAGAGATGCCCTCTTAAGTTTGGTCCACTGAACCGTCATCAACAATGACCTATTTCCAGATTTCTAGTTATAGGGGAAAAATTAACCTCCTCTGTTTTTAAGCCTTTGTATTTGTATTATCTGTTCTCTGTAGCCAAGAAACATTTCTTACTGACATATATTTCTGTTTCCCATTTTGTACATAAACACATACTCTATAAAGGAGATCCAAGATATCAACTTTGGAGGCCAAACTGAGGGTAAGCATGTACCTGATGGTTTAGGCCACCTGAGGAAATTGGGAAGTGTGTCCTCTGCATCTGCTATCTTTCTGAGTTCTCTTCTTTGCTTTCAAACTCACTCCTTGTAGTGGATTGAATAGTGGCTCTCAAAAGATATTGTCCAAGTCCTAAGCCCTGGTATCTATGAAGGTGACCTTATTTGAAAATAGAGTCTTACAGTTATAAGCAAGTTAAGGATCTTGAGATGAGATCATTCTGGATTTAAGTTGGGCCCTAAATCAAATAACTAGGTTCTTATAAGAAAAAGGAGAGGGAGATTTGACATACTCAGATGCAAAGAGAAACAGACCGTGTGAAGATGGAGGCAGATAATGGAAGGCACCCACAAGCCAAGGAACCCCAAGGATTGCCAGAGCCACAAGAGGCTAAGAGAGGGTCATTGAATTGATTCTCTCTCAGCCTTCAGAGATGGCATGACCTTGTTGACATCTTTATTTCAGACTCTTGCCTCTAGAACTGTGAGAGAACAAATTTCTGTTGTTTTAAGCCACTAGTTTGTGGTGATTTGTTATGGCAGCCCATGGAAACCAACATACTCCCAAAGATGCATAGTACTTTGATGACACAGATAAACAGTTTAAAATAAAAAATGTGAGCTACACTCAAAGCCTAACAGAAGAAAAGCATATTACTAAAATGGTTGAATTCTAGCTATTAATAGGATACACTTTAAATCATGTTCAGAGCACAAATATGCCTCCCCTGGCAGACTTTTAAATTTCTTATAAAATCCATACTCTGAAATATAGCATAGGGTTAAAAGGACTGAGATGTAATGGGAAAACTGTCATTTTACTAAGTGCCCTAGCAGTTACCTTGATTTTTTTTTTTAAAGAGAACGAAGGCAAGGAATGGGAAGACACTGCCCAAAAGCCAGGCATTATGGAAACTCTTATCTGGTGACAATGAATTGAGTTGAGGGGATATGTGGAAATGAGGGATTCACTGCTGAATCAGTAAGACAACGGGAAGGGCAGGAGGGAAACTGGCTGACTGATTGGTGAAGGCCAGAGAAGCTAATTGTTCTGCAATTCCACAGGATTCCATTCAGGATTCCAAAAATCAACCATACTTCAACCAAAGTATCCACATCATCTCATTGGGAAACATGCCCAGAGGCTTCTGGGAAAGCTCACCCCTAACCTCTATACCCTCACATCTGTTAGGCAGCCATGGAGACCCACACACCTTGTTCCTGTGTCCACAGGGAATGGGAATTATCCGCTTTCTCAACATTAACTTTGAATGCATCGTCCAGGACCCTGGACCTAGGTTTATGCCAGTCCTGCTTCCTTCATACTTTCTTGGCTAGGGAAAGAGAGGAGAATTTAGCAGATTCAACAACTAACTCATCATTATCCAAGAATAAGGGGCTGCATTTTATTTTAAAAACCCTCTCCCTTCATTACAAATTCTAGTGGAGGCCATATCAAAATTATAATTAATGAAAGAAATGTTAATTCAAGTTATCTATTATTTAATGAGTTCATGGTTCATTAACTTGAAAAGAATCATTTGTTTGCATAAAATGAATCTCAATGATGGAACTATATAATTATTTAGTATGAATGATGACAGCACATTTAATAAAATTAGAACAATTTTTTGGCAAATTTTACAGAATTAAGACTAATTAATAATAGTTATATATAATAGTTTTATATATTATATGTGTAAATGACACTATTGTAATAATTAAAATGTTCTAGTGCAGTTCTAACAACTAAAATTGCAACATGCTATTCTTACTCTTACAGTAAAAGTTTTCTAAGCATCCAAATGAAACAATAAAATTAAAATTGTATTCCTATTACTAAATCTGCTTCTTAAAAACTGCTGTATTTGGCAGGGAAGGACATAGCAGCTTTATTTCACCTGGATTGGTATAATATTCTCCAATGATCACAATCGGTTTAAAGTCTACATCATGCTCTTAAAAAGCAGATACTATACATGACAGTTTTGTAGAAAGAGTGCATTGTAATGGGAATTTTTGCCTCTTAGAAATAAGCAGTATGGTAAAGAAAGAAGAGAATAGCTGAGAAGCTCAGCCCAAGACAATTGCTAGCTCTTGGAGACATCATGCGCCGCAGTTATTTTCTTTTCCTACATAGAAGAAAGGACACTTTTTAGAATTACTGAAAACCAGCTACCATAGCCACAGTTATTTCAGTCATCATCCAGACAAGATAACTACTTTGTTTTAACAGAGCATTTGAACTAACAGAGTACTTATTTTACTTTGAGGCTCTAAGAACAAATGATTCCATATTAATGGCCAAAAGAGAGAGGCTATTTTGTACCGGGTAAAACTGAGGTATAGATACATGAAATGATGTGTTTCAGTCGGCTGTAGGACGGGGACTGGAACACAGATATCCTGAATCCCTGCCCAGTGAGTCATCATTAAAATGCTAGAAAGTTCCTTCAGGAAAAATAGTAAGAAAAACAGAAATTCATAAGGAAAGGAGAAAACATTTGGTATGCATATGGCAAATGTTACTCATTGAAAAGAGAAAATCATGTGAAAATGCCATGATTTTTCCAAAAAACTTGACCTCTAACTCTGCTCATGGATAAAGGGATTTTCTTCGGGCCGTGTTGTTTTGGGTCAATTTTCATCAGACTGTAGCCAATTCAGTGTATATTCAGCTGTATCAGTATGTGAACTCCTAGTAAGCTCATTCGTGAAGCCTCCTGTGAATGGGGTCTTTTCACGATATGGTGAGCTATGTGTTGATGTGGAAAAAGAAAAGTACAGACTTGGGAATTGTGCCTAGCAAATCAGGTGGTCACAGAAAGGTGGATAAAACATAATCTCTAAAAATATACATTGGTGTTGAAATTATTTGGGTTTCCTAATTATAACTATATTGATTAATTCCAAATATACACTTTATGGGTATTATGTATACTTAGTTTTAGATCTGGTATAGACACAGGAAGTAAATTGAGTCAGAACACAGAAAATGCTTTCATGTGGTAGTTTATGGAAGGGACAGAATTCATCAATCCATGCGCAATATATCAAGCACACTCAGCTTTTTTCCTACCTTTTCTAAGTATCACCAAGAATTCTATTAATTTACATATGGTAGACAATATGTGATTGCTTGGTTAACTGGTTAATTAGTTTATTCATTCACCCATTCTTTCAACAAATATGGATTCAAAACCTTCCACGGAAAAAGCTCGAGTAGAAACAAACATAAAGAGGACACAAGGACCTTGTTGGTAAGAAGCTCGGAGCTAGTTGGTGAGACAACAGTAACAGATAATTAGTAACAATGCAATAATGATCAAATCAAAATGGTGATATAGGGATGCAGGGGAGAAAGTGGTCAATCCTGCTCAGGTAAGTCAGGGAATTCTTCCAGACAGGAGGCCACAGTTCAACTAGAATAAAGAGATGGAAGGGGAATGGAGCTAAAGGCAGTCCTGATAGGGGAAATGCCATGAAAAGCCTCAAAGTACGAAGTAACGCTAGATTACAGTTTCTGAGGACTTTCTATGGGTCAGGGGTTGTTCTAAGCATTTGCATGTATTGACTCATTTGATTTTCACAAATACCCTATGAGGTGGGTGCATTTCTTTTTATAGCATATAAAAACTCGAGTCCAGAAAGGTCAAGTAACCCTCCTAAGATTTTGGGGGCGATGACAACACAGCTGAAATTTCAGCCCAAGCAGTCTGTCCTCAGAGCCCTCATGCCCAGCACCACACTGTCCTGATTTTGCATTTGGGCATAAAGAGTAGTTGGACGTGACTAAAGCATGGTCTGCATGAAGGAATACGGAAGGAACCAAACCCAGAAAGGGAGCGTAGGGGCAGTTCATACAGTCTCCGAGCCCAGCAGCTGACAAGGGAAGACAGCCAGAGCGGAGCAGCTCATAGCAACAGCCGTTGTCTGATGCTCTGCTATCACGAAGGCCAGAAAACCAACAGCGAGTATCAAGAAACATTAATCACTTGCCGTAAGGCTGGTCTAATTGTACATACAGATGAATGGGTCTCAATCAACTCAGTGTTGTAACGTTAGGCTTTGTTCCTTTGTCACATTTTTATTCTCTAGCTAGCCTCCCTCAAGTGTTATATGACATGTATTTATTTTCAATACAGATGTTGCGTTGGGAATTTTATGACACTGCCTAACATACCAGGAGATATCCTGAAGTGTGACAATTACCGGAATAAATGGTACAATGGTTATACTGCTCCATTTCTCATAGTATAACACATATGCCTGTGGTTGCCTTGTTCTGCAGACATTTCTCTTTCTTAGTGCTATAGGAGCAAAGTCAGCCAGGGGAGCACATGACCTGGCTGGTGCCTAGTGTCAGCAGGCCCCGAGACAACTCATTTCTACCCGTCCTTTCCCTTTGGAAACTGTGTGTCTCCAGCAAGACACCCAGGTTATACGGCCTCTAAAGCTAATAGTTGGTGTCTAGGCTTTATGCTACAAACATGTCTGAGTGTTTTGCATGGAAAGCAGCAAATGGAGAGAAGATGTCAGCCACCTGGGATTTTTATCAGTGGACTTTGAGGGGAAAATTGTCCTCTGAGGCCCCTGGACCAGAGCCTGACAGCATTATGGTGGTGGTCTTGGTTGTGAAGTTAGCTTGCACACATCTGAGCATGTGAAATTTGATTTTATTCCATACCTCCTAGTAGTAGATCAATACATTTTTTCTTTTTTCACTTCCTTTTGTTCTGGATAGAAATGTCTCTAGGGTGCTAAATACATACAAGATAAAAACTTGTAAGATGAAGAGCTAGTTTTTTTCTAGCTTAAGAATGGCTCTTCTTTGAAGCCCAGTTTTGAGAAGGAGGAAGAGAGAGAGAGAGAAGGAGAGAAGAGAGACAAGGAGAGAGGGAAAACAATCTATTAGAGCAGCATAAAATGTCTCTGTGTCTGTCAGCCTGAAGCCTGAGGGTCATCTGGCCCCCACCCAAAGTCACATGCCTGATCTCTTACTCTAAGGCCCCAAGTGAAGACCCAAACAAGGCAGAGCGAAGCTCTCAGAAAATACTAGAAGAACACATATGCCAACTCCTCTGGCATCCTGCCTTTGGCTACCTCTAATGCCACTGTCATGTTTGGAGTACTTACAGCAGGAGCTGCATTTGGGGTGCTGACTTGGAGAGAAATGGGAATGTTTTCCATGTTTTCTTTCTGCTAAAGGACAGTGGGAGAGCTCTGTGCATTCTGTACTTGTCCAAAGCCACAATGAATGGGAGACTGTATCACAAACAAAGCATGTGCTACCTCCTACAAGAAGCCTTCAAGGATTTCCTAAATATTTTTTATTATTTTTAATTAACATTTCTCAAGCATTTATATTGTCAGCAACTGCAAGTCTTTATATGCTTTATCTCCCTGAATTTAATCTTCCAAATAACTCTAGAAGACAGGCATAAATATTCCCTAACAAGAGTCTTGGAGAGTTTAAAGTTATCACAGCAACATCACATCACTGTTTAAGTTACAGAACTGAGATTCAAACTCAGACTCCAAAGTCAATGCTTTTGGCCACTCAGTTACACTTCCTAAAACTTACTGGAGAAGGCATCATGCTGCTCTTTTGGTGCCTATCATGTTCTGTCTTATGTGATTTTTGTTTTGTTTTTGTTTTAAATATTATAACAAAAACTATTTCTGATGTGGAAATAAATAAAATATCTGTGTTGGAGCCTCAATTTTGCTGCTTACTAGATACATAAATTTTGGGAAGTCCGCCTGAGCTCCCAGAGCCTCCACTCCTTCTTCTGCAAATACAATGTCCTCATACAGTGGTCAGGGCCAGCACATGGGTACCCAACACACCTGAATGACAGGGGTGTCCTTTAGACATTTTCTGTTCTCCACGGCACCAACTACAACACTGAGTAACAGAAGGTGCTAAAAATTTCCTTCAAATTGGGTTGAAATTTTAACACTGGGAGATAAAGTGATTAAACTTATGATGTATCGTAATTGCTAAATATTTTTGCAGTGTGGTTTGGACTGAGTTTTATATGTTATGTTCCCTATATCTCTAGTCACTCATTTATTTTTAAAAGAAAATAAATAAATAAACTTTGATTTTTAATAGTTTCCAGTCTTTCCTCACTATGGTAGCAAAATTTGCACAACATTGCACAATTAATCACTCCTTTTTAGCAGCACCAAAGGCCAATGTCCAATGTTCCTTAGTGATAGTTGGGAATATGTAATGAAAGGAGTCTAGACAGCCAATTCTTTGCTATGGGATCTTTTTGTGTGCTGTTGTGAGTTGTTGGTTCTACTCAAGAGGTCCCCTCCCCCAGTTTTGTTGCAAATTTAAATTTAGTTGCAAAAAAATTTTCATATAAAAATATTTCTGTCTTGAAAAATACATTGGAGAATTTGACAACACTGAGTTATATTGTTCCTTGTAAGACTGTTGCAAAATTGACCCAGGCCAATTTTGTCACATACAACTCGGGTTCTTTTGATAAGTAGACAGAAACCATAAAAAACTTTGAAGAAGGGAAGTTAGCTATTTTTCCCAACTTCACATTAAATCTCAGACCAAATTCTGAGATAGCATATCATTTATTAAATAAACCTTTACTAGCGAGCTTTCTCTTCTGTGAGGTTGATAACGTTCTACCAAGCACTCGTTGGTGTTCTGAACAAACCTCAAAACAAAAGTTTCACTCCAGGACAATGTATTAATAACAGGATTTCAGAGGCACGATTTTAGTACTCTTATTGTAAGTACTGGAGAAACCTCAATACTTGGACCCAACAGCTAGATACCGAGATCAGCTTCACACACCACCCTTGTAGGTAATTCAGGTGCTGCTAGTTTCTTATACCATCCATGTTCATCCAATCTTGGGGAGTATCTCCGGAATATGCTTAAATTCTACCAGTAAAAGCCCATTTCTTAAATTTGTTATGCTAATTAACAAGTCACCAATTAAAAAATAAATCTTTGACACTCAATTATGTTTATTAGCCAAATTTCTATTTGATTTGACAGAAGCATTTATAGTAACCACTTCCAGAGAATGACCTTTTTAATATATTATAATATTGGCCGACAACCCCTGCAACATGAGTTGTTTATTGATCATGATGCCCGCTGCACCTGGTTTGTAGCTTAAGCTTACCCCACACAACATAGCACATTGTCTTGGCTACAGTTCTTTACTCTGATTGCACATTAGAATCACCTGGAGAGCTTTAAAAAAATTCCAATGCCCAAGCATCACCCCAGAGAGTCTGATTTAATGGACCAGGGGCAAGGCCCAGACATCAGTATATTTTAAAAGCTCCTCAGATGATTCTAAAGACTGACAATCACTGGTTTCTGCTAAAGTATTTTAAGATGCATTACTGTCATGGCAACAAGTGGCTGGAGCTAAATGGAGGCTGCTCTGTTTAAATGGGACGGTGTTCTCTGGCAGTCTCCTAGGCACTTAGTTGAGTTAACCCTGTGGTTTGTGTGGCCCACTGGCAACCCTGGAGCCCACGGCAAGGCTACTTCCAGTCTCCAAAATACTTCTACGCTCTCCTAAGTCTGCATAATCAGTGCGGCCTTTCCTACCCAGGCCTTGCAATGATATAAACCAAATAAAGAGAATTAAAAATTAATTAGAAAATTACACTTTCATGCAAAAGAAGAACATATTTTTTCACGCAAGGAAATTTGTTTAAAAGGTTCTCATGCTCAAAAAAAGTTTGAGAGGTGCCAGGATAGCTCTAAAGATTTTTAATTTTTCTGCCTTTACACCTTCTCCTAAAGAAGCTATCCCAGGTAAATAATAGAGATGTAGTGACTAGGCTTATCTCAGTTGTGATTAACTAAGGAACAGGGCTTTATATGGCTACATTCTGCCATTGACTTGACCACACTTTTACACAAGAAAAATTTTGTTGAGAGAAAAGAGTACTTATTAGTTATTTATCTTATTTATTTCTATTACATATATGACTTATTTCTTTCTACTAATGAAGACTTCCTACCAAATTTGAATAAATATTGACAAAAAAATTCTATATATTAGTAAGTTCTGTAGCCATTTACACTACCATGTACAAGTTCTACTTATGCTAAATAATTTTTATTTCCCTTTATGATCGTAAGCTATTTTCATGGCTTCTCTCCCTTCTATTTTATCTTGTATCAGCTGGAACAACAGTTCTGTAACTTCATAGTTAGGGGATAATAGTTAAAGGGAGAAAGTTTTAGAATTCTTTGTATAAGGGATGAGCTAGATTGGCCAGGTATGAGTGCTTGGGAACAATTCCTAGAAGATTCTGATGTCCAGCATCAACCCTCGCTGTTCTCCACCTTTCCCCAACCCACCCAATCCCCACAACCCCACCACAAAAATAAATAAATAAATGGAGAATCACTGACTACAAATGTCAGGGCTTTATTTATTGAATATCTAGTGATTTCTGTGCTGTCACTTAGCCCATTAAAAATTATATTCCAGTCTATTGTTATCCATTTATCGTCGGAATTTCAGCGGTCTCTCCACTCTTCTCCTCCAATGATGGTCCTCAACTTTGATTGCACATTGAATCACCTGAGGAGCTTTTAAAAATACCCAGTGCCTTAAATGACCCCCAGATCAACTAAATCAGACACTCTGGAGGCAAGGCAGGACCCAGTAATTTTTAAAGCACCTCGGGTGATTCCAGTGGCTAAAAAGTACTATTCTAAATTGATTAACAAATGAACTACTTCTAATCCACTCATCAAATCCCCACAAAAAGTTCAAAGTCCAGTGATTCTTAGACTTTATTATGCAAAAGATTCTCCCTAGTGCAGGGAGGCCAGATTAGCAAATAAAAATACAAATGTAATTAAATTTGAATCTCAGATATACAAAGCATAAGTTTTTAGTGTAAGTATATCCAATTTGGATTACCTGACATTCAAACTTAACTGGACATCCTATATGAGTTGACAACCCTACCCTAAGGAGTTTATACCCATGCAGATTCCTGGGCTTCCCCCTAATCCAGACATACCAGGAGTGGGTAAAACCATCTGTATTCTAAAGAAGCTTATTAGGTGATTTTGTTACACGTGATAGGCCACACTTTTAATAATATTGTTTCTTTTGTCACCTCATTTTTCCATTAGTGGCCAGTTTGTGAAGTTACAATAAAACATGAGTGAAAGTTGAGAACATAAATAGATCTCTTCACAAACAGTAATTCTCATTGTCAAATCCCATTCCCCTTTGGGAATACCTTGGGCAGCCCAAGTGACATGTTATCATCTGACAAGGGGACTGAGGAAAGATTTCAGGATCAAGCAATGTGTTAGATATAAGTCATATTTAATTTCTCTTCTTACATTTTTTCCCTCCAAAATATAAGTTCCAACATTTTCTTCCCACTCCAGGCATGTGATCCAGGACACATCTTCAGGAAAGATCATTGTGGAGACACTGTATTGGAGCTGGTGTGATCATAGCCCTGGGAAACTACAGATGCAAATGGAACACTCATCAGGAACACTAGGCAATATGGGAACTTCAGGAAAGGTTTGCTGCAGGAAGGAATACTTGAGCTAAGATTTGAAGAACAAGAAGATGGAAATATGTTGGTGGTGAGGTAGGGCATTTCAAACAAAGGGAACTTATATATTGTTGTTTTAACTGGAATGATTTTGGGAATCTCCTTCACTGAAAATCTTGAATAAAAATGGATAGCACATTAATTAATGACTAGGGTCCACTAGACCTAGCTAAGTATTATACATACATTTGCTCATCTAAAACAACTCATTGAGTTGGGTGCTATATTACACCTAAAGAAACTGCGACTCAAAGAATGTAAGGTACTTATGGTCACACAGCTTGTGACCAAAGAAACCACAGTAACAGGGCTTGTGTTCTTAATTGCTATATGACGTTGTCTCTTAAATGTCTGGCCAAATAAGCCTAAATTCTTATCATTGAAATGCCAAGAGATGTTTTTCATTTATTTATCTGACATGTTTTTATTGAACTATAAGTATAAATCAGTATATACTGCAGTCAGCTCTGGGGACACAATTTTCAACAAGAGAGATGAATCCCTGCCTGCATGAAGAATATAATTGAGTAGGAAGGAAAAACAGTAAGGTGATTACAGTAATTTCAAAATGCGATTAGTGCAATGAAGGGAAAACAATGAGCTGAGATAGAAAAAGACAGAAGATTCTAATTGGGTGGTGCCGTCTTCCAAGATAACATTGAAGTTGAGATTTAAAGGATGAAAAGGCTGTTGTCATGCACAGAGAATAAAGGAAAACCATTTCAGGAAAAGCCAGGGCACATACAACGATCTCGATGTGGAATAGAGTCATCCACGTGAACCCACTCCTACCTTCGACTGGCCACACGGGGAAATGGATGGAGCCGGCCATGCGTGCTGCTCTGAGAGGCTGGCTGCAGCTCTGTGGTTTGTATTCTGTGTGTTATGTCTCATTTGATTCTTCTTTAAGTGATTGGAGTATTAAAACACAAACTTGCCATCTGAGCCATGACTACTGCATTGTCATCTAGAGACTTTTTTCATCTTGATAAGATTACTCAGGCATGACATGTGAACAAGGTACAGCTTGGCCAGTGTTCAAAAGGAAAATCTGATACAATTTGCAAGATAAAATATAGAGTTTAGCAATCAATTAAGAGAATACAAGCTTGAAAATTGAAAGCTATGTGAGGAGGTAGAAATATTTATTTCTAAGACACATATATAATATGCTATATTATCAATTTATTCTATTTTCATAGTATTATGTTATCCCTAAAAGAATCTTCAGAAATAAGTATGACTTTTCTGTGTAATAACTTGCTACACAACATTAAAAATCCAAAAAGACATATATTTTCTTGATTGCTGTACTAATGATGAATATTAGATAGTGCTCACAGCTAATTTGCTTAGTCTTATGGGCCAAACACTTTATATTCAATTTCACTTAAGCATTGTCCACTGAGAACACAGAGTTGTAGCAGCAAAGGGAATGAGATTTAGATGTGTGTAGAGCACATTTCATTTTCCTGGTCCCTGACACTCACTTAGCAACAATCGATGAGGCACTGATAGCGTTATTGATTATAGTGATGGTGGTGTTGATTTTAGGAGTCATTCTAAGCCCTGCGGGCCTCCAAACGAGCTATCCTGTTTCACAAAAGAGAATGATTTTCAAGATGTGGTGAGTTTGACCCTTTACCCTTTCACAGAATAAGGAGCACATGGTTGGAAATTAGCATTAGCCTGAGACTGACCCTTAGAGTTAGTACCTATTCAAATTTTCTGATCATTTTAGGACTAGTTGGCCTGACTCTCAACCACACCCACCCTGATGGGCTCCCATTTCACACCCAGGGGTTCTACACGGTGTGCCGGTTGTACCCTGGAAACTCCAGGAGATGCCATTGCCAGGTATTCTGTACTGCAATAGCCTTGCCTTGGAAGAGAGAGGCTACTACAGTGTAAATCATTATGTCAAACAAACACAACTTGAGTTATACTCAAAACTCAGCTCTTTCATTTTGTCACTGTTGCTTTAAATTTATTCACACTTCATTGCCCTTAGATGAAAACCCAGATAAACCCATGCCTTTTTTGTGACTTTTAACTAAATCACACTCCTATGGTCCCTAGAAATGATTTCTCAAATCATAAATTGGTATCTGGTCTATATATTAAGCAATGGCCAGAACTTGATCGAGTGTCAGATCTTTTCCCCACCTCTAGCTCAGGTCAGCTTTGGGCTAAAAGTCTAAAATGATAAAAGGGAGAAGAATTGGCCTCTTTTCTATTTCTCTGCTAGCTTCTCTCTCTCTCTCCATCTTCCTCTCACTCTACCCCATTTCTTGCTAGCTAGTTTCTGATCCCTCCATGAAAGACAAAAGGGTGGTACAGGGATAGGAAAATTCTATTTGACCTGGTGCCTTATAATCAGAGAGTGATGGTGTGTGCTTAAAATGGACTCTCCTGCATGGGTTCTTTGGTCCTCCCTGTGCCTGGCACCTCATCTAGGCTGCGATGCGAATAACACCTCTTGCAATTCTGCACTGCAGCAGCCCTGCTTTGGAAGAGAGAGTTTGTTAGAGTGTAATCAGTACGTTAAATAAGAAAAATTTGAGTTAGCATCGGAATCTTGCTCTTTCTCATTTTTCTTACAACTTTCACGATGTGGATAATGAGCATTTTTCTTCCGCTGGCTTCTCTCAACCTGCCCTTACCTTTTGCTTTGTTGTTGGTCCTCTTCACTCAGACTTGGCTTTGGGGTGGTCTTGCCAACTCCAGGCAAGCTCCTTCTCTCATGCGATCCACATCCGGGTCACCTGAACATTTGTTGCCCCTGACAAGCCCTGGCCGATCAGCATGCAGATCTCTTTATCCTGCTGCCATAGGCTGCTTTAGCTTGTTCAGGCCACCACCCATCATCTCCTCAACTACAGAGAAGACCAAACAACCATCTGAAAGGTCCACTTGGAGAACCTCCTCACTAGGTTTGGGATTAGACTGTGGTGGGCTCTATTCTCCCAGGGGACAGGGAAGCAGTGGCAAGAGCTCCCTCCGTAGCAGCACTGTTCAATAGAAATGCAATGTGAGCCACATTGAAATTTTAATTTTCTAGCAGCCACATTAAACAGAAACAGGAAAAGATATGTTAATAATGTATTTTATTTACTGTATCCATATATCCAAAATATTATCATTTCAACATGCAACAATACATAAAAATTATTAATGGCATAATTTATAACCTTTCTCCTTCATAATAAGTCTTTGAAATCTAGTGTGCTTTTTGCACTTAAAGCACATCTCAATTGGGACAAGCCACATGTAGCTAGTCTCTACTGTATTGGACAATGAAGATCTATGGGAAATCTCCTTTGCTCTCTCCATTTTTAAAAACAGCTTTATTAAGGTATAAAATAAATACTATCAAGTTCTTCCATTTTAACTGTACAAATCAATGGTTTTTAGTAAATTTTCAGAATTGTACATCCATCACCTCCATTCAGTTTTAGAACATTTTCACTACCTCCAAAAATCCTCCGTAATCATTATCGCTTCCTATACCCAGGGTCAAGAAATCACTAATTTACTCTCTGTCTCTGTAGATTTGCCATTTCTGGACATTTCATATCAATAGAAGCATACAATATGGGATCATTTGCTTCTTTCACTAACATAATATTTTTGAGATTTATCCATGTTGTAACATGTTTCAGTATTTTATTTCTTTTTATTGCCAAAGAGTATTCCATTGTATGACTATATCACTATTTGTTTATATATTCCCTGGTTGATGGACATTGTGGATGTTTTCAGTTTTTTGCTGCTATGAATAATGCTGCTGTGAACATTAATGTGTAAGTCTTTGTGTAAACATATGCTTTAATTTTTCTTGGTAGAGTCCTGGGAGTGGAATTGCTGAGACATATGGCAACTTGATATTTAATGTATTAAGAAATTGCCAAATTGTTTTCCAAAGTGGTTGTACTGTTTGTCTCCCCTTTCTGATTCCTTTTATATATCCTTGATCTTATAAGAATTTAAGAGCCAGGGAACAAGTCCTCCATTTTTTCCTTTGAAACTTCTGCATGTGGGGTTCTGCATATTTCATGATCAATAGTTACCACATGGTCATATCTGTACATAGCAAGTCTGGAAGAGCCCCATTTTAACATCTTACAATATAGAGACTAGTTCACAGCACAAGCACCTCTTAAGAAAAGTTAAGCACTCCTTTAAAATGATCTCCTGTGATTCTTTAGAATGAATGGGAGGACAAATACTTCAAAAGTATTGAAAAACAAGATCTATTTGCGCAGCATTTCTAACATGTGGCTATTACGAACAATTAATTAGTGAAAGGTGTACTCAGGTAGGGAATTTTCAGTTTGTGTATAATAAAAAAAGAGATTCTAAAAGCATTTCTAGTACCCAGGGAGAGGCAGAATTTCTGAACAAGGGTCTCTAATGGGCAGCCTAACTCTGAAAGAGTCTCTTTCTCATGAGCGCATCTATGACTGCTGACTATTAAATAAAAGGCCCCCAGCTGGAGGAAGAATGGAGAGAATCACTGGACACAATTTCTGTGTAGATTAGAAAGAACCATTCTGTTGTTTCTTGTTTTTATCGGTTTAATAATCCTATTGGGTTTTGAGAAAGCTCGAAGCCAATGTCTTATGACTCCAGTGATTTTTCTTGGTGTTTACTGCAGGGGAATGGGAAAGACAATGTGTAGATTTAATCAGCATTTGATTTTCTTCAATCCCTTTGCATGTAGAGAGGAGCAGCTGGTTGTAGGTAATCTTGCTCTTGGGAATTATCAAGTAGAAGAAAGAGACAAGCAGCAGCTTCTACAAAGGCAGCTTTTATGAGGCTCAGCTAGAAAATCACCGGGGAAGCAGCTGGGTTCACCATTTTCATCCAAGTAATTACTGAAAGAGATAGATGGTTTTCAAGGTCATTGGTGGAAAGGGGAACTAATGGCCAGCCCTTCCTCTGGGGGAACATTCACAGGAGGGAGGATGGATGAAGATGTCAATTTCCCAGCCTGCCTGAAAGAAGCAAGGGCGGTGTTCAGAATCCAGGGCTTTTCCCATTGGGCAAGCAAGACCAGATTCCAAATCCTGCCTCTATTAGCTCTTAGCTGTGTGACTTTGGGCCCATGTCTTAACCTCTCTAAGCCTTAGTTTCCTCATTTGCAACATAGAGACAATCATATCCATCTTCTGGCTGTTTTTTGAGCCATGAAGTGAGTTAATCACGCAGGGCTTATTTTCATCTCCTCTTTAGTATCTAAATCAACTAGTTGATCTAAAAGTCTCCATTTAACACAACCAACGTCTAGCTGCCCTTTCTCCTGAAATTGCTCCCATTAAAGAAATTTTGGAAGTGATGTTTTCTGACTGTCACAGACACTGTAACAAATCAGACTGAAGGTCTTTTAAACACATCACCTTTAAAAAATGAATCTAAATTAACCTCTTTTTGGAGACAAAATTCACTAAAGATTTATTTTATTGCATAGCTGTTGCTTTGATCAAAACCAATTAACAAGACATCATGACCTACAAATGTCTCTACTTAGCTTTTAGCCTAGCCTTGTAGCTCAAACTTGTTCTGGAGACAGCTAATCTTTGCTGTGGCTGAAGCAAGGCCTCTTGGTCCTCTGGGCTTCTAAGAAAGGCAGGTCTAATGCTGTGTGGAGGTGGAGTTTGGTAAGGTAGTTTTGTATGCCAGCAAAACTAATAGCAATATTGAGCTAAATGTGGTTGCTGTTGCAGTCTCCACTGAAAATCAAACTGCACAATGTAAGTTTGTCACTCACTGGTCAAGGAATTGGCTTGACTACTACTGAAGTGCTTCTTGTGTGTTTGGAAGAAGGGGTGGGAGACTGACCTACAGGTATGCTGGTTTCTTTGAAAGCCCCAATAATTGATGTTTGAAGAGTCCCAAATCCACATGTATCAGAATCCCCTGGAATACTGAGTAAAATGTAGATTCTTGGGCCCAATCTATTAAATTAGTCTCTGGTATAGCCTAATAATCTGAATTTTAAACAATCTTCCAACTGAGACGTTCAAATCAAAGTTGGAGAAACCCTGCATTTTCGAAGTGGCCAAGAAGATCCCTACACATAGTAGCTGGGAGTTATATTTCTCTCCATTCTCTGCACATGTGTTAATGTTTCACATATTTTTTGGACATGTTCTATGTTAACAGTTGAAAATCGTTAAAGAAGCACCAGAGAGCTGAGTTTAATTTTTCTATGGACAGAGAAAACGATCTCACGTGTAGGGCCTTAAGGCAATTTTGTTACTGGTGGGACAAAAGAGAAACCTTCATAAAGCCATGCATTCATGGTGGCACTTGCTCCATTCCATCAAAGCTGGCTACTACCTCAATTTCAGCTTCTACCCTCCAATTTTTAAAATTATGTTCTTTTTTTTTTTTTTTATTTCAGCATAATATGAGGGTACAGATGTTTAGGTTACGTATGTTGCCCCTGCCCCCCCTCCCCCCCTCAGTCCAGGTTTCAAATATGTCCATCCCATTGCGTGGTGCGCATTACACTCTTTGTGTACACATATACCCGTCCCCTCCTCCCTCCTCCCCCTCCCCCCTGCCCAATATCTAATAGATGCAATTCTTATATATGCACTTATGTGTTGATCCGTTAATACCAATTTGATGGTGAGTACATGTGGTGCT